>BQNB010154966.1:0-15452 GCA_026074375.1 Tanacetum coccineum
TTTTATGCGATTTGCTTTTTTTGTAAATGCTTTAATATCTTTTAAATTTATAATGTTTAATTGACGATCTCCATTAGAAAATTATAAACCTTTGCTTGACATCTCTATGTAATATATCTCTACAAATAAAAACGTATGCGTCAGGACCTGCAACTGAAAGTGATGACATTGGTTTATTGAAACAGTAGCTCGAAATGACGGAATTATATCTATATGACATTTAGCAGTACGTCTAGAAAATCGTGAGTTTTTTCACCACTCTTAAAAAACAAATATACGGAAATAGTCTGTAGGTTATCGGTCCGTTGCAAAGTTAGTTATTAAAAACTGACATTTTAACAAAACATATTTGGGTTTTTGGTCGTTTGCAATATTAATCCTTATTGAACTAACCCCGAGTAAATAGCCTTTGAGTTATCGTTCCGTTGCAAATTTAGTCCTTAATGACTGACATTTTAACAGAAAAAATCCATCTGTTTACCTGTCACTGCAGAAGCAATCCGTGAAAATTTACGTAAATAGCCAATTTGTTTTTCCCACTGTTAAAACATTTGTCCTTAACGAACAACTCCGTTTAACATAAATTAACATAAAACCCACGCTTTGCAGCGGAACGTATGTTAAATACATGGTTAATAAATATAGTGCAAGTTTAGGGGGCGTTTGTTATCCTATTTTCGGATTCAAGTAATCATTTCATTCCATTATTAAATTGTTTGGTTCAATATGTTTAAAAAAAGTGGGCTCAAATGAATAAAAAGTTAATCCTAAGTAAGAGCATCTCCAATGAGTAAAATAAGGAATGACTTTTCACTATTACAAAAAACTTTTTGAGAGGGTTTTTCTTATTGCATCAAAAGCTTTTTACAATGACTTATTAAACAACAAGTCATTTGTAAAAGCTATACTCATTCATTGTGTTTTGTAAGAAATGCATTAAATAAAAAAAGTTAAGACTTTTTTGCATTGATGACGCTCTAAAAGGGTGGTATCACTTATTCATACCTAATGAGGACCCCACCTCATTAAACTCTCTCACAACCCATTTTTTTTTTCTTTTTTTTAACAGCTTACATTTTTATTAACTAATTTAATAATAAAAAATACAAACAACTTTATATTCTATTTATTATTTTAATTAAAATAAACATTTCATTAAAATATTCTTATTATCTTTTATTCTATTATCTTTCATTTCTACAAAATTCAAATTGTATTCTAAACCTTCTTACGAACCAAACAGCCCCTTAATTCTATAGAAAGAAAAAAAAATCTTGAAAGTAGAGTCGTGCGGTTATCATTTTCAAACTAAAATTATTCTATGAACCGCAAAACCGACTACCCTAAAATATAAAGTTCACCATTTAAAACACTAACCTCAAGCAGTCAATGACTTTTTTATAAACCTATATGACGTGCTATTAGATGTCAATGCGAACCCTTGTGGGACCCACTCCCTATTTCTATTCATGTCGACTTTTTTATACCGGAATGTACGGTTTAGTACTACTCCGGTTTTTCTTTTAGGTCAACAGTTTTACACTTTACAATCATGTCCAACAAAATTTACCGGAGTATTATATTCTTTTACATAAAAAGGTGTCGAGTATAAGTCAAGTTATACTGATTTATTTAAACTTTACAATACTTCAATTTATTTTAATCTCTACACTTTATAATAGAGGAGACCATGACACATTATTATCATCTCATCGTCCAGTCAATGATGACTCATCAATGACATGTCATGCATCATATAAATAACTTCAGAAAATACAATTCGAATATTTATGATGACATATTTTGAATATTGAACTTATCAAGTGACTAGATTTTAGATTTTACCTACAATTTAGAGATATCATATCATGATGACCAGTGACGGAACTAGGAAATTAAATTGTGGGGGGGGGGGATTTTTGTTTGACAATAACAACAAAATACGGCAAAAATAACTAGAATCGAAATGATAAATTGAGTATTGTTACTTAGAGATGAATGATTTATAAGGCTTTATGAATGATTTATAAGATTTAGAGTGTTGAATGTTGGGTTTTGATGTGTAAGTCGGGGGCAATTGAAGTTTTGGGCGGGAGGCACTTTAAAAAAATGGTCGATATTGAACAAAAAATACACTAAAATTTCAAGTGACTAGACTTTTGCTTTTACCTACAATTTAGAGATATCATATCATCTAAAATTAAGTTAAAAATGTGGAAGCATGCAGATTTTATGATCATGTGCAGGTATCAACATTCGGTTACATTATCTCATGTCACGCATTAAGACTACACCATAGTCTATTGCGTGGCGTAGAGGTCACCCATCGCACATTTGCAAAGTCTTAACGGCGCTACGGCGTGCTTTTTAGAACCATGCATGCAATACAAAAGACTAATAGATATAACGTATTACGTAAAATAAATTTATGTACAGAATATTACGAAAGTAGCCGGCCCATTGGGCAAGTTAGAGGACTAGTATTTTTATATAATAGGAGGTGGTTTGCACACTTTATTTTAATTAGACACTCATTATACAAATATATAAAACACAATTTAAACATTGTACAACTATGTTATGCCCAAAATAAAGTGTTAATCAAAATTATGAGTGTGCAATTTTTTTTTAATAATACTGATTTGAACAAGGATGTTTCTGGTGGAGTTCGAACCTGCTGGACATCGATAGTTCACGAGTAAGGATGTTACAAGGTCGGGGTATTAATGTTGCAGATTACATCCGATTGAAGCTGGGGAATGGGGAGAACACGCGGTTCTGGGTCGACAATTGGTATGAAGGCGGTGTCATCAAAGAGCTGTTCCCACGTATGTTCGCTCTTGAGTTGAATAAGAATGCTACTGTTAGTTCGAAATTGAATGCGTCAAGTTTAGATAACTCATTTCGAAGAAAAGCGAGAAGTGGAATTGAAGAGATGCAACTTAACTCTTTGGCTGAGATTTCTCGGATGACTACTCTCGTGCCTTGCGAAGATCGTTACGTTTGGACGTTAGAAAGTGATGGGGTCTTTTCGGTGGCTTCAATTGGAAAAGAGATTGATGGGAATCGGTTTCAAGATGTTAGTTTGCCGACTAGGTAGGTTAAATCCGTGCCAATCAAGGTGAATATCATAGCTTGGAAAGTCAAATCTAACGCGCTCCCAACGCGTTTTAATATCTCTCGTCGTGGAATGGATATTGATTCGATTGTTTGTCCCATTTGTAATGCCGGTGTGGAATCGACAAACCATATTTTCTTTCAATGCGTTGTAGTGAGACAGATTATGCGTAAGATATCTTCTTGGTGGAATATCGACTATTCGGATGTGAATTCTTACGAGGAATGGCGAGTTTGGTTGGTTTCTATTCGGATTCAATCCAAACTCAAAGGCGTTCTTGAGGGTGTATACTATGGTTTGTGGTGGTATATGTGGAACTTTCGCAACAAGCTTCTGTTTGATAAGAAGATCCCTGAAAAGGCGCTGATATTTGATAATTTAGTTTCTAGTTCTTTTTATTGGTGTAAATTCAGATGTAAAGCGTCGTTCAAGTGGGACGATTGGCTTAAGAACCCTTATATTGTTCTTGTTTGATCTAGCTCCTTGCTAGTGTTTTAATAAATCGCCGTTCAAAAAAAAAGAATCGGTACAAGATGTAAGTTTATTGCCGACATAGGTAGGTTAAATCGTGCCATATCAAGGTGAATCTCATAGCATTGGAAAGGTCAAATCTAACGCGCAAATAAACAGAATCGAACCCAACGCGATTTAATATCTCACGTCCAAATGGAAAAGGATTATTGATTCGATTTTTTGTCCCATTTGTAAATTGCGGTGGTGGAATCGACAAAAAACCATATTTTTTTCTTTCAATGCGTTGTAGTGAGACAGATTAATGCGAAAGCATATCTTCCATTGGTGGACATATTCGACTATTCGGATGTGAATTCTTTACGAGGAATGGCGATTTTGGTTGGTTTCAATCGGATTCAATCCAAACTCCAAAAAAAGGCGTTCCTTTAGAGGTAGTATACTATGGTTTGAGGTGTTATATGTGGAACACTTATTCGCAACAAAGCTTCTGTTGATAAGAAGATTCCCTGAAAAGCGCCTGATATTTGATAATTTAGTTTCTAGTTCTTTTTAAAATTATTGGTGTAAATTTCAGATGATAAAAAGAAGCGTCAGTCAATAGTGAATTAATTTTGCTTAAGAACCCTTATATTTTATTGTTTGATTAGCTCCTGTGCTAGTGTATTAAATAAATTCGCAGTTCAAAAAACAGGAATTTCAACGAGTCACATTTAGTAGGTCTTGAGTTTAACTTATACTACATGTCAAAGAAGAGAGCCAAAAAGTTATGTTGAGAGTGCAAATTTAATAATTTTTAGAAACTAAATTATAAATCATTTTTTTAAAGGGTGTGTTATAAAAATAGTCAGATATTTTAAAATTTTTAGTTGTTTTTTGTTTCAATAATATTTATTTTATGTTCCTGAGACTGAGTAGCAAACATCTTTACTAGTAAAGATATTGGTTATACAAAAAAGCTCTGAATCTGACCAGTAAAAAATACTATTTGTTTTTGTATAATTGTATGAATGGTTTTATTTGTTCATTTTTTAAGTATATATCAAGTCATACGAGTCCTTCTGATTAGGGGTGTCGTCGACCCGACCCGACCCGAACCCAAACCCGAATAAAGCCTATTTGGGTCGGGTCACTCGTGTCAAAAAAATCTTATTCCGGTCAATTCGGGTCAACCCGACTAACCCCCGAGTTTGTATGTTTTTATCTAAAAACAGTCTGGTATCGGTTGAAAATGTTTTTTGCTAACTTATCGTCTCGGGTTCGAGTCAACCCGATTGACTCGAATAAAGATTTTTTTTTTTTTTTTAGTATAAATTTATATATTTTTTATTTAAAAGAGTAAAAAAAAAAGGTTTTTTTTTTTTGTCCATTTAATACTCAAATTGGGTTGAACAGACCGACCCGAGTATGAACCCACCTTCCCAAATTGACCTGAACCCGAAGTAACCCGAGTATTTCAAATTAGGGTCGTGATTCGGGTAAGAATACTTTTTTTTTCTTCTTTTAATTATTTCTTCCTTTGTTCTTTTTTCCCTTTCCGAATTATTTTTTGTTCTCTCTTATATTCTTATTCTTTTATTTTTATTTCTTTTATTCTTAATTTCTTTTTTTCCCTTTTTTTAGATTCTTTTCTTCTTCTCTTTTCCTTTTTTCTTTTTATTCTTTGTCTTCTGTTCTTTCTTTATATACTTTTTAATAACTTTTTATTAACTTCTTCCTTAATCTCTTTTCTTTTATTTTTATTCCCTTTACTTTATTTTATTCTTTTTCTTTTTTATATTCTTATTTTTCTTTTTTTTTTTTTTTTTTTGAAAAAAAAAATTTTTTCCTTATTTTTCCTTTTCTTCTTTCTTTTTTTTTGTTTTTCTTTTTTCCTTCAATCTTGTTTTATCTTTTCCTTTATTCCATCTTTCAAGTGTTATTATCTCTTTTTCTTCTTTTTCTTTGAATTTCTTTAAGCCTCTCTTTTCTTTATAATTCACCCTTTTCTTTTATTCTTGTTGATCTCTTTTCTATTGCTTATTCCTTTAGAGGTTCTTATTAACCCCTTTGCGATTTTCCTAATCTTTTTTTTTTTCTTTCTTATTTGTTTTCTTTTAACCCCTTTTCCTTTTATTCTTATTTTCTTTTTGTTCTTTATCCTTATTCTTTTTATAAAATTAATAATTCTTATAATTTTTTTTTTTCCTTTTATCTTTCTTTTTTTCCTTTTTGCTATCTTATCTTCACTTATTGATTCTTTATCATTTTTCTTATTTGCCTTTTTTTAAATTCCTCTAGTAATGTTTTCTTTCTTTCCTTTTAATTCCCTTTTTTACATCTTAAATTTATTTTTTTTATTTTAATTCTTTTAATCTTTAATTTTTTGTCTTGTTCTTTCCATTCACCTTTTTATTTTTTGTTTCTTATTTTTAAATTTCTTTATCTTTCTTTTTGTCCTTATCTCTTCCTTTTTTTTTTAGTTTTATTTATATATTCTTTTTTTCTCTTCTTTCACTTATTCTTCATTTTTTCTTTGTTATTCTATTCTTAGATGTGTAGAATTTTTCCCCTTTTACTTAAAAGTATAAATAAAGAATGAAAAAACATACTAAATACAATCCAACAAATTAATAACAATACCAAACACATTAACAAAAAAAAAACCACAAATAACACACCAAAACAAGAGAACACCATCATCAACCCACAACCAAAAAGACATCAAAAAACAAAAATATACCCAATCAACAGAAAAAAAAACCAAATCACAACAACAACCAGAATTCAAAATAAAATCTACTTCCAAAAAACTACTACTAATAACTACTAACATAAAATTCTTAACCAAATTCCAAACATAATAAAACAAAAAACAAATAATACAAATCCAAACCCAAAAAAAAATGAAAACTACTAACATCTAAAACAACTATAACAATATAAAAAAAACTACTAACAAAATAAAACTACCAAAAATACTTAACAACAACAAACACTAAACAACAAACAACAACAAAACCCAAAACCAAACTAACAATAAACCAACCAAAAAAACAACGATACAATAAATAAAAAAAAACTACAATCAAAAACACTAAACAAAACAAAAAAAAAAACATAACAAACACAAAAACCAAAAAAACATCAAACAAATCCTCAAAACAAACAACAATAAAACTCCCCACTCAACCACCACTTGGACCCCTACCGCAACTAGCTCCGCCAGAACACACTCCGTACCTCCTCGGGTCCAACACCGATTAACACAAAACACACCCCCTACTCTTCTGAAAATGATTTTTAATATGGCATAACAAAATTAAAAAAATAGGAAAGGAAATATTACTAATAAAATTGTACAATGTATAAAACGATCTATATGCTTTATTTTCACCCTAAACCCTAATTCAACAAATCAATACTGCCCTATTTCTGGTCCATTATTTATACTATAATCGTTATATAATAAAAAATAAAATCATTTTCCCTTCTTTGCTAGATTGATTTTATTTTGTGGTTTTTTTTTAGGGTTTTTATTTATTTTTTATAATTTTTATTTTTTATTTTTTAAATTTTTTTATTTTAATTTTTTCTTTTTTTTATATTTAATTATTTTTTTAATTTATTTTATTTTTTTTATTTTTTTTTAATTTTTATTTATATTTTTTTTTTTTTTTTTATTTTTTATTCTTTTTTTAATTTTTTTTTTGTTTATTTTTAATTTATTTTTTGTTTGTGTTTTTTTTTTGTATTTTTTTGTTATTGTTTACTTTTGAGTGGTTTTTTTGTGTTTTTATATTTTTGTTTGGTATTTTTTTTGTGTTATATGTTTAATTTTATATTTGTAGTTTTTTTATTGTAATTTATTATTTTTTTTTTTTTGTTGTATTGTATTGGGTGTGTTGTGTTTTTGGGTTTTTGATGTTGGGGTTTTGTTTGGTTTTGTGGTGGTGGGTGGTTGTGTTGGTTGTGTGTGGGTGTGTGGTTTTTTGTTTTGGGGTGGGGGGGGGGTGTCTGGGGGGTTTTTGGGTGGTGTTTTGTGGTGTGGTGGGGGGGTTGGTGTGTGGGGGGGTGGTGGGTTTTAGGAGAGGAAGTGAGGAAGGAGATGTGAGGTGGAGGATTGAGGGGGGGGGAGGGGGGTTTAAGGTTGGAGTGGGGGGGGGGGGGGGGGGGTTGGGGTGGGGTGGGGTGAAGTTTGGGGGGGGTGGTTTGGGGGTTTTTGTGTGGGGTTGTTTGAAAGGGGAGTTAAAGGGGTTTGAGTGTGGTTGTTGTTGGGGTGGTGGGGGGGTGAATAGAGTGGGGGGTGGATGGGGGGGAGGGGTTGGGGGGGAGGATTTGTGAAAGTGGGGGGGAGGGGAGTTTTTGGGGTTTGGGTGGGGGAGGTTATTTGGTGATTGGGTAATTATGGTGGGGTGGATGGGTAGTAGTTAGGGGGGATGGGTACGGGAGGACATTGAGTGGTGGAGTGGATTTTTTTGGGTTAGGGGAGTTTTTAGGGGTTAGTTATTTAGTGGGGGGTATGGGGGTGGTGAAAGTGGGAGAGTGGGGAGGTGTTGGTATGGATAGTGAGGGTTTTGTTAGAGTGTGTGGGTGGGGAAGGGGGGTTTTTGGGGGATGGGGAATGGGGTTTGGGGTGTGGGGGAATTTGGAAAGGGGAGGTGTTTTTGTGTTGGGGGGGAGGGGTTTTGTGGGTGGGGGGTGTTTTTTTGGGGAGGTGGGATGGGTTGGGGAGTGTCATCTAGTTGGGAAAGGGTTTTTAGGAGCAAGGTAAATGGCTCATTCGTAATTGCTTTCATGTATCCTGTGAGTGGGCTCCAAGTTCTAAGTTTCGTCAAATAGGAACTTACTTTTGTTCCTCCTCCCTTGTGGATCAAATTTTAATGTGTTTTCCTGTAAGGAAAAATCCAGCTCGATTCACCATCTCGGTAGGTCGAGGAATCTCAATATAAGAATAAGGCCATAATAGAGAGAAAGAGCTTTCTCTCAATTTTTCACAAAAGTTTTATTAAAAATAAAAAAAGAATAGAAATTACAAATGAGAGCTTCACACAAAATCAACCTCCCCACTAATGTGATATCCTTCTCCTCAACAACAACACAAACGGACAAAAAAAACAAAAAAAAACAAAAAAAAAACGCACAAAAAAAAAAAAAACCCAACAAAAAAACGCGGATAAACGTGAGCGTGGACCGAGGGATGAGAAAGAGAGAGAATAACCATAGAGGGGTGAAGCTCCATTTGTAATTTCTATTCATTTTTTCTTTTTAATAAAACTTTGAAAATTGAGAAAAGCTCTTTCCTCTCTATTATGGCTTATTCTTATATTGAGATTCCTCGACCTCCCGAGATCGTGAATCGAGATTCCTTACAGGAACACCATAAAATTTGATCCACAGAGGAACAAAAGTAAGTTCCTATTTTGACAACTTAGAACTTGGAGCCCACTTCACAGGATACATGAAGCATTACGAATGAGCCATGGACCGTGCTCTAAAACCCTTCCAAACTAGTTGCACAAGAAAATTAAATGAATAAGAAACTTTTTTTATCCCCCATAACTCTTTTAACGCCAAATTTCTTCTAAGAATTCGAAATATAACTCTCTACAACTGGAAATGCCACTTTCTTACCAAGAAAATACCCATATAGAGTATTTTCAAATCGTGCATGTACTTCTAAGACCGACGACATAGGAATCATAACATGTACCAAATTAGTTTGTTCCGTTTCAAGTTTGCGAAAGTACACCTTTTAATGACTAGACTCCTCAGAAGAAATACAAAGCCAAAGTAACAGATGACAAATGCATACCATCATGTTGTAAATTCTGCTCATTTGTTCCCGGAACCTACATTAAATTTATAACCGCCCGGCTATTTGAAAACCATTACCAGCCCCAAATCAGTTAATCCACCACCTAGCGTGATGACACATCAACTCCACCAATCTCCTCTTCATTCGGATTTCAAGGTTCCGCACCCAGCTTATTCCCATATCTCTTTCCCCATTTCATAACAAACCTTTAGGATCCAATCACCCTAAAATTAACACAACACCACAATAGAATTCAGTTTAACAAGCAACAACAAGATTGACGATAAGCATATGAGAGAAGACGCAAGTTAAAAACCCTAAAAACCACAAAATAAAATCAATCTAGCAAGGAAATGATTTTAATATAACGAATAAAGGACCAGAAATAGGGCAGATGATTGAATTAGGGTTAGTGAAAATAAAGCATATAGATCGATTATACATTGTACAATTTTATTAATTTCTTCTATTTTTAATTTTGGTTATGCATATTAAAAACACATCAGAAGTAGGGGTGTTAATCGGGTTGACCCGGTCGGGTTCAGGTCAATTCGGGTCGGGTCATGTCTGGTTTGAGGGTAAGAATCCATACACCCGAACCGACCCCTATTTGAACTCGGGTTACTCGGGTTCAGGTCAATTTGGGTCGGGTCAACTCGGGTCGGGTCAACCCAAATTTGAGTAAAATGACAAAAAAATAATTTTTTTACTCTTTTAAATAAAAAATATATAAATTTATACTAAAAAAATAAAAAAAATCTTTATTCGGGTCAATCGGGTTGACTCGAACCCGAGTTAGCCAAAACATTTCAACCCGATACCCGACTGTATTTAGAACTCGGGTTAGTCGGGTTGACCCGAATTGACCGGAATAAGATTTTTGACATAGTGACCGACTCCAAATAGGCTTTATTCGGGTTGGGGTTCGGGTCGGGGTCGGCTCGACCTAACACCACCACAAAATACAACACCATACCCTCAATACATAAGGACCCCCCCCCGCCCCCACGTATGACTTGATATATACTTAAAAAATGAACAAATAAAACCATTCATACAATTATACAAAAACAAATAGTATTATTACGTTCAGATTCAGACTTTATAACCAACTCTTACTAGTAAGATGTGCTACTCAGTCTCAGAACAAAAACATATTAATGAAACAAAAACACCTAAAATTTTAAAATATCTGACTATTTTTATAACACACCCTTAAAAAAATGATTTATAATTTAGTTTCTAAAAATTATTAAATTTGCACCCTCAACATAACTTTTTGGCTCTCTTCTTTGACATGTAGTATAAGTTAAACTCAAGACCTACTAAATGTGACTCATTGAAATCCTTTTTTTTGAACTGCGATTTATTAAAACACTAGCAAGGAGCTAGATCAAACAATAACAATATAAGGGTTCTTAAGCCAATCATCCCACTTGAACGACGCTTTACATCTGAATTTACACCAATAAAAAGAACTAGAAACTAAATTATCAAATATCAGCGCCTTTTCAGGGATCTTCCTTATCAAACAGAAGCTGTTGCGAAATGTTTCCACATATTAACCAACCACAAACCCTATAATAACACCCTCAAGAACGCCTTTTGAGTTACGGAGCGATTAATCAAAATAAGAAACCAACCAAAACTCCGCCATTCCTCCGTAAGAAATTCCACATCCGAAACTACGCGTCGATTATTTCCCCACCATCAGAATAAATCTTACGCATAATTCTGTCTCACTACAACGCATTGAAATAAATATGGTTTGTTCGATTCCACACCGGCATTACAAGATGGGACAAACAATCGAATCAATATCTCATTCCATGACGACAGTAGCATATAAGAGAACGCGTTGGAGCCGCAGTTACTATTTTTGAGACTTTCCAAGTCTATGATATTCCACACCTGATTGGCATGGGGGGGGGGGGGATTTATTTTTTTCTGATGGTGGGGGGTCGGGGGGGGGAGGGATTTTTTTTAAACCTACCTAGTCGGCAAACTAAACATCTTGAAACCGATTCCCATCAATCTCATTTTCACTTGCAAGCCACCCGAAAAGACCCGCATCACTTTCTCAGTCCAAACGTAAGCGATCTTCGCAAGCCCGAGATAGTCATCCGAGAAATCTCAGCCAAAGATTAAGTTGCATCCACTTTAATTCCACTTCTCGCTTTTTCTTCGAAAGAGTTCTAAACAATAGACGCATTTAATTATTCGATACTAACGTAGCATTTCTTATTCATTCAACTCAAGAGCGAACATACGTGGGGTAACAAGATTTAGGCATGACACCGCCTTTCATACCATATTGTCGACGTTACCAGAACCGCGTGTTCTCGCACCATTTCCCAGCATCAATCTCGAACATAATCTGCACATTATAACCCGACGCTTGTAACATCCTTACTCGTGAACTATCGATGTCCAGCAGGTTCGAACTCCACCAGAAACATCCTTGTTCAAATCAGTATTATTAAAAAAAATGCACTCATAATTTTGATTAACACTTTATTTTGGGCATAACATAGTTGTACAATGTTTAAATTGTGTTTTATATATTTGTATAATGAGTGTCTAATTAAAATAAAGTGTGCAAACCACCTCCTATTATATAAAAATACTAGTCCTCTAACTTGCCTAACGGGCCGGCTACTTTCGTAATATTCTGTACATAATTTTATTTTACGTAATACGTTATCTCTATTAGTCTTTTGTATTGCAAGCAGGGTTCTAAAAAGCACGCCGTAACGCCGTTAAGACTTTGCAAATGTGCGATGGATGACCTTCACGCCACGCAATAGACTATGGTGTAGTCTTAATGCGTGACATGAGATAATGTAACCGAATGTTGATACATGCACATGATCATAAAATCTGCATGCTTCCACATTTTTAACTTAATTTTAGATGATATGATATCTCTAAATTGTAGGTAAAAGCAAAAATCTAGTCACTTGAAATTTTAGTGTATTTTTTGTTCAATATCGACCATTTTTTTAAAGTGCCCCCCGCCCAAAACTTAAATTGCCCCCGACTTACACATCAAAACCCAACATTCAACACTCTAAATCTTATAAATCATTCATAAAGCCTTATAAATCATTCATCTCTAAGTAACAATACTCAATTTATCATTTCGATCCTAGTTATTTTTGCCGTATTTTGTTGTTATTATCAAAAAAAAAAAATTTGCCCCCCACAATTGAATTTCCTGGTTCCGCCACTGCAAGTTCCGCCACTTACACTGACCACGTTAGGTCAACATGTTATTTGATATCTCTAAATTGTAGGTAAAATCTAAAATCTAGTCACTTGATAAGTTCAATATTCAAAATATGTCATCATAAATATTCGAATTGTATTTTCTGAAGTTATCTATATGATGCATGACATGTCATTGATGAGTCATCATTGACTGGACGATGAGATGATAATGATGTGTCATGGTCTCCTCTATTATACAGTGTAGAGATAAAAATAAATTGAAGTATTGTAAAGTTTAAATAAATCACTATAACTTGACTTATACTCGACACCTTTTTATGTAAAAGAATATAATACTCCGGTAAATTTTGTTGGACATGATTGTAAAGTGTAAAACTGTTGACCTAAAAGAAAAACCGGAGTAGTACTAAACCGTACATTCCGGTATAAAAAAGTCGACATGAATAGAAATAGGGAGTGGGTCCCACAAGGGTCCGCATTGACATCTAATAGCACGTCATATAGGTTTATAAAAAAGTCATTGACTGCTTGAGGTTAGTGTTTTAAATGGTGAACTTTACTATATTTTAGGGTAGTCGGTTTTGCGGTTCATAGAATAATTTTAGTTTGAAAATGATAACCGCACGACTCTACTTTCAAGATTTTTTTTTTCTATAGAATTAAGGGGCTGTTTGGTTCGTAAGAAGGTTTAAAATAATAGAATTCGAATTTTGTAGAAATGAAAGATAATAGAATAAAAGATAATAAGAATATTTTAATGAAATGTTTATTTTAATTAAAATAATAAATAGAATATAAAGTTGTTTGTATTTTTTATTATTAAATTAGTTAATAAAAATGTGAGCTGTTACAAAAAAAAAAAAATGGGTCGTGAGAGAGTTTAATGAGGTGGGGTCCTCATTAGGTATGAATAAGTGATACCACCCTTTTAGAGCGTCATCAATGCAAAAAAGTCTTAACTTTTTTCATTTAATGCATTTCTTACAAAACACAATGAATGAGTATAGCTTTTACAAATGACTTGTTGTTTAATAAGTCATTGTAAAAAGCTATGTAAAAAGCTTTTGATGTAATGAGAAAAACCCTCTCAAAAAGTTTTTTGTAATAGTGAAAAGTCATTCCTTATTTTACTCATTGGAGATGCTCTTACATGATTAACTTTTTATTCATTTGAGCCCACTTTTTTTAAACATATTGAACCAAACAATTTAATAATGGAATGAAATGATTACTTGAATCCGAAAATAGGATAACAAACGCCCCCTAAACTTAGAAACTTGCACTATATTTATTAACCAGGTATTTAACATACGTTCCGCTGCAAAGCGTGAGTTTTATGTTAATTTATATTAAACGGAGTTGTTCGTTAAGGACAAATGTTTTAACAGTGGGTAAAACAAATTGGCTATTTACGTAAATTTTCACGGATTGCTTCTGCAGTGACAGGTAAACAGATGGATTTTTTCTGTTAAAATCTCAGTCATTAAGGACTAAATTTGCAACGGAACGATAACTCAAAGGCTATTTACTCGGGGTTAGTTCAATAAGGATTAATATTGCAAACGACCAAAAACCCAAATATGTTTTGTTAAAATGTCAGTTTTTAATAACTAACTTTGCAACGGACCGATAACCTACAGACTATTTCCGTATATTTGTTTTTTAAGAGTGGTGAAAAAACTCACGATTTTCTAGACGTACTGCTAAATGTCATATAGATATAATTCCGTCATTTCGAGCTACTGTTTCAATAAACCAATGTCATCACTTTCAGTTGCAGGTCCTGACGCATACGTTTTTATTTGTAGAGATATATTACATAGAGAGGTCAAGCAAAGGTTTATAATTTTCTAATGGAGATCGTCAATTAAACATTATAAATTTAAAAGATATTAAAGCATTTACAAAAAAAGCAAATCGCATAAAAAAAAGTACTCATTTTATATCCAATTTCAATTAAAGCGAAAAATTTCGATGTACCCGATTGGGATGCGTGCTATCTTATAATACCCCTGACAATTTTTTTTTCTTCAATTTAACCATTTCAATCGCCAGAGTTGAATAGCGATTTACATTGGGCTACTTGTCACTTTGTCATTGGTTCGTTAAAAAAAAAAAATGTGGATCGCGCCATATGAGTGGAGATTCACTTTTTTAGAATTTTTTTTTTAATTTTATAAATGAAAAAAAAGTGCCCTAATATTCATTTAATGTAGATCGCGCTTTGTGAGTGGCGGTTTACTTTTTTTTTTTTTTTTTAAATGTGACAAAAAAAAACGTGCCCTAACTTTTTTATAATGTAGATCGCGCTTTGTGTCTAGCGATTCACTTTTTTTTTGTCATTTAGGGTTTTTCAGATGAACAGTTACGCATTCAGATGAATAATAATGCACAGTACGCCACAGTACGGCACAGTACGCACAGTATGATGAAATGATATATCACTGACATATTTTGTCACTTATGAATTTGAATAGTTACTATATCATTATATAGTGATACTATGTTTCTCTTAATTTAGTTCATACGAAACAGAAGTAGAAGTTTTTCATTGTATCTCTTTGCAGGTTTTTCATTGTTTCTCTTTGAAGGTTTAATTCTTTGAGGTTTTTCATTGTTGACTGTTACCGTTTGCGGGTAGAGCAAAGTTGGTGTAGGTGAATTCGTGGCTTACTTGTTTATTATCAGATGGATTTGACCGGTTACGAGGTATAATATTTTAATTTTGTATCATTTGACTATTTTATTAAATGATGTATATATGTGTAGTAATATATGGTTATTGATTTATTTGTTTATTTAGGTACCCCGTGTTCTTGTTACGTGTAGAAGTAA
>BQNB010154967.1:0-15452 GCA_026074375.1 Tanacetum coccineum
ATTACTTAACAAGACTAATTATGACTAATAAGACCGATAACATTCTTGTTCGACTTATATAAAATTAAGGCTAACAGAATTAAGCAAGGAAACAAGTAGTAAGATCCTCCCATGTGGAGATAGATCCTGCAGGAAGACGTTCAAGCCAATTGCTAGCTTGATCGCGAAGGGAAAATTGAAATAAACACAGGCGCGTTCTTTCCCTATTTTCACCGTCAAGGTCAAGTGAGTCCACAAGTTTTAAGAAATCCTTGAGGTGTTGGTTTGGAGACCGAAGTCCATGGAATGAACATCCGTTTTGCACCAACCGGATGGTGTCAGATCTAAGAGGTACCACGTTGTTCCCTATAGGGAGCTCAATGGTATTCTTGTAGCCTTTGTGGCTAGGTTTGGAGTAGTCTCCAAGAGTACGGATAGGATTCTCGTCTCCTATGGTGGTTGACGAGAATGGATTACGAAACAATTAACACAAAAAAAAGATAGACTACGAGAAAGCTAATATTCGGAAATTAAATTCTTACTTGAAAGGATTCAAGCAAGTAGAACCAAGCTAAACTATGATCAAAACCTAACTATTCCACACGCAGCGGCGCTAAAAACTTGATGCGGTTGTCGTAAGGGACTTCTACAAGAAGTTTTACAACTCCCTAGGCAGAGTACCTAACCGTTGTAGTAGTAGTATAGGCAAGACTCGGGAGTTGTTACCGTTCTCTAGGGGAATAGGTTGGGAAGTCTTGATCACGGTCTAACAGAATTCTAGGGGTTGATAGAAGATTATTTTTATGTTTTTATATTTATAGGAAAGCAAGTAAATCTATGGTTTGAGAGGTTGGTTTGTTTAACTACTAATTAAACTAATTAATAAACTAATCTACTAGTGATAACTTTATGGTAATTAAATGTATTTACTTAATCATGCACTACTTATCAGACTGCTTCTCCTAATCATGTTGCCTTGTCACACTTGTGATGATATGTGTAAGTATTTCCTAGGTCATGAACGGATTACACGAACCCGTCGTCTATTTAATATTTCGTTAGGGCAACGCACAAGTAAGGTAGTATGAAGACTATTATAAGGCCCCTAAGAGTACATTAAGTGCATGTGAAATATCTTAAGAGGGATCAACCATATAAGGGGGCAAGGTAGTATGGAGACTGTTACCCGATGGTATCCTTTCTACGCACTTGTGTTTCCTTAGACGTGTCTACAACGATACAGACAAAAGCTGGTTTTCTAGAACCTAACGTGCACAATCATCAATCAAGAAGCAATAGTAAAAGGATCTACAATCCGGCTTTTATGCAATCATAAGCAAATACAAAGAAGGGTTTAGCCTCGCATGTTATAAAGAAAGCAAAGAGATAAATCAATCATGCAACACATAGACATATTGAATGATTAATGATAAATAACCTAAAGTTATACAAAGTTACCCCAAAGTTACACACTTAAAACCTTAAAATTGGTTTAGTATTTATAGAGATATCGCTGCGATGACGTCGCGTTATAATCCTGACGCCGTCACTAAATCTCTGACGCCATCACTAGATGGATCACGACGGTGTCGCTTTATGCCTGCGACGCCGTCTCTACGCTCTGAGAATAATATTTCTTCATGGATTTGGTGTAAGTCCGTAATCTCGTCCGTTTCTTCTCCAAATGAGCCCAAGTCACGTGTATTTTCTCCAAATGTCATCCAAGTGCTAAAAACCTGAAAACAAATGATTAAGCACATAATCTGAGCATATATTCATAATTTAGGGGGTTAAATGACCCCGAAATAGTGTATAAAATGACACCTCATCAAAAACTAGGAGCACAAATCAAAACACTAAGAATTGGCCTACAAATAAGAGTAGGTATGTAACAAAACTAATGTGCTTAAAGCAGAACACTCTAGGAATTCTAGCTCTTTTTCAGACTCGAAACGCTTTGTCTACTCGACATGTCAAGAATGTGTCTTTAATGCAAATCATGATGCGTGTATAACAAACCTCCTGAAAGAGGTGAATTCTCGTACTAAGGTACAATCCCATAAGACAACAAAGAGATACATACCCGTAGAACATAAAAGCAATACTAAGAAACCTGAAAGATGGATCTCTACAGGACACAAGTTTTCCCCAATTAAGTCTTTCGTCATGTATGTGAAAACAACGCCTCCTAGATCTACTCTCACATGGAAACCAACGGGTAGAATCTTTACTTATGTTGGTCTTAGGTAGATTCCCACGGGAAAGACTGTTGAAACTTGCCTCAACACAAATAATAGTGCAATACCTCTAGGAAAGGAAATATGTTCTTTTCAACGGCTTCCGAACCTATTCCTTTAAAGGGTTCTTCTCATGTAAATACATTATCATCCTCTTCTTTGTATAAATATTTTATTTTCAACTATGTTAGAAAATATTTTTTAAAAAGAAAATACAAAAATATAAAATTTCAAAAAGAAAATTTAAAAATAGAAAATTAAAAAAAACAAAATATAAAATTGAAAATTTTCAAAAATACCAAAAAGAATCGTCTCGACATGTCTCAATGGCTTTCGTATACTTTTGTACAAAACTCGCATTTTAAAGAAAAGAAAAGTGTACGCTTCAATGCACTTTATGTTAAAAAGAAGAGAAATCTTCTTCGTCCTGAGCATTCTTTCAAAATTTTCATGCTCCGGACAAACGCCTTCTAAGTAAATGTCAGCTTAGGATTCGTTCTTCAAATAAAGGAAAGTTTGCAATAATGTACATTTATCCTCGCAACGAGAAGATTACAATTTCTCGGACTTGAGCTGACATAAAACGTCAAATTAAAGACATTCAAAGTCTTTAGAGCTCAAGTAACATTGGTTTCAAAACAGCTGAACATAATTTTTCAAGAATTTCTCAAAAGGTTTTTCAAAATCTTTTAAAATTGTGTGTTCAACACTCTCTTCTCATGAAACTTTCAAAAGTCGAATCATTTTTTATAAGTGGATCAATGTTTGAGGGGGAGCATTTAAAACCAAGTTTTAATGCTTTTAGACACATTCTTACATGGCTACTTTGTGTGTCTAAAACATTTTAAAATGTTTAAACAAGTCACTAAAAATGAGTGCATGGCAAGGGTGTGGGATATTACAATGAATCGTGTGACCATAATAATAATTACAGGTTTAAAACATGGGTTAATCCTAATTGCCTCTTATTAAGCAAATCCTAACACTTACTATGCGGTCTCGGAATGCATCACAAAAACAAGTTCTAGAATTTAATATACTACAGGTACATTCATATAATTTAATACCGATAGCAATGCTTTAGAAAAGGCGACAAAACCACATATACACATCCGTAACGATGGAATAGACACACATGATTGCTCACTCCTTAACTCGAGAAAGCTAAAGTATAACTCTCTTGGGTATTGAATAATGGATATCCCTAATTCCCAATAGATCTAAAGGCGAACAATCATAATTTTGTAGTGGCATTCTTGAGGTTTATTTGTGCTAGGTGATACACATTTCTATCCATGAGACCTAATAAATAACTGGTTTTCATCGGTATGTGTCATAAAAAAATTTAAATTTGGGTCAAAATTACCTTTTTGTTTTTTGATATATTACCCATCATTTTAAAGACAAAGCAAATGGAAAATGAAGGAATAGTTTCTAAGGCTTATTTCCCCCTACACTTAAGTTGAACATTGTCCCTAATGTTCTATAGAAGTACCCGTAAAAACAAATAAAGGGAAAAGAAAACAAGTAAAAGAAACTAGTACTCCCCTGGTTTGCTTAATAATAGAGAAGAAACATGCGATAACTGGTTAAATCGTCCTCCAAGAATCGTCTAATGAAACTTCCTAAGAACTTCCAAGCTTCTTCTCATCAAATATAACCTGTAATCAAAGATAAAGACAACTATACCAAGCATAAAATCGACAAGATATATATATATATATACAATAAGAATTTAGGTTTTTGACTCTACGAAAGCAGTAAAGATAGGATGAGAGTAATGATATAATTGTAGGTTTATGCAGGTTTACAAAAGAATTACAAATTTTAAATATTGCACATTTTATTTTTCAGAAATACTAGAAAAAAAATTCGAATTTTTACATAGCTGGAGACGCGATGCCGTCAGGATAAATCCTGACGCCGTCTCCAGCGTCTGTGAAAATTTCTTTTTCGTTTTCAATAAGAAATTTCCTGCACGCAATTTTTATAAGTCAAAACTGAAGAAAGCACTGTATAAAAACCTGGAATTAGTCATTACAATCATATGACTCAAAACTAACGCGAATTAACCTACATAATTTATTTTAAATGTTTGAATTTGGTTCTAAAAACCAGATATTTCCCCTACACTTATTTTGTTGCAAAATACCTTTGATTGCAAATAAGACGAAGTTACAAACAAACAAAGCATGATTACAACTAATTCAAAAACAATAAAACAAATAATAAAGAGTTAAAACACAAGACACTCCTAATATGAGGGAAAGTAAATATTAGGTTGCCTCCCAAAAAGCGCTTTTCTTTATTTACGAGTCTTGTAGCTAGACTCGAAGTCACACGTCCTTACGTGACTTCTCCTTCATCGTCCATTCCAGTCACATATTTGGGTCCAAGCTCTAAGCATTCATTATAAAATCCTAATATTTTGCTCATTACATACTCCACTCCTATCCTTTTGTCTTTTTTGTTCCTAAGGTAGACTGATTTTGTATGCTCTTTTTCTAAGTCCGAAAGTGATTTGTACTGTTCTATCTTATGGGGCATCTTATAGGCAACTTCATCGGTCCCGTTAATGAATCTTACAACACCTTTGGGTAGGTCGTGAGTCATGTTGGATATTTTCACAAAAGGTTTCCCTAGTACTACTTGTGACAACCTAGGGTCTATAATTGAACTAATATCCTCAACAATCATGAAGTCTACGATATAGGTGAAGTTTCCTACGAAGACATGCATTCCATTGATCCTTCCTATGAAATTACTACTCTTATTCAATTTTCCCTAGGGAGTCCAGTTTTCTTCTCATGATCCAATATACATCATTCGGGCCATGATATATAGAGGGAGTTAGGGTCATGTAAGCACTTTCCACATGCCATGGCTAATGGTGAGGTACTTGAGGTATTGTTGAGACACCCCATCCGTGATGAATTGGGTTCCTTAGAAACATCAAAGGGATTGGCCACACATGAGTATTGTGATTATCAGTTCACTCCTAAGACGGAATTGTCGAAATACTCCACCTTATGTTCTCCTGCTTCGGGTTCCTCCTCATGGGAATCATCGTACTTCTTTACTAAACATTACGTCGCCATCATCCCCTTTGGTGCAAACAAGTTCGGTGTTGGATGATTGGGGAACCAACCAGAGCGATTCGAATAATTAATTGAGTTTGAGGACTTTTTTGGTAATAAACAAAACTGATGGACTTGGTGGCGTGGAAAGGTTGACATTGGATATTTTCTGGGCTGGCCTACTCTCATCCTCAATCTCTTCAGTTCTTCGTTCATGGGAGCGCCTTTGTTGCTTTGGATGGATTGTGACGGCATTGGATCGAACCATGGCATGGGTTGAGCATTGGCAGTCCTATTGTTGGGTAAGAACGAGCAGACAAAATTAGGAAAGTACTTAGTTTCGGGTTCTTAATTGTATCGCTAGGTAGTGCTCCTGCTATTCGATCAGTGATGGCCTTCAACACTGTGTCAATTTTGTTGGTCATCTCATTCTGTTGTTGTTTGAAATCGGCTTCAAACTTGGACAGTCTAGCGTCTTGAGATGCCATGAAGTTGGATACAAATAGTTCTAGATTTGATTGGCTGTTAAAGCCTTAAGGACAGTTGTTAAAGGAATGGTTCCGTATCTAACCGTTAGGTTGGAACCGGTTAGGTGGGTTTGAAAAATTATTTTAAGAATTTTAGGGTTGTCTCCACCTAAGGTTTGGGTGACTTTTCTATAACGGATTGTAGGTGTCACCAAAGTTCTTTTGCTCGGGCTTGAAAGTATACCACTTACCTCCCGCTTCGTCGGTACGCGAGGATACATATTCAACAAAGGCTTGGTCAGGATCTTCCATGAAATACCGAGTGTCGCGGGGACCATTGTAGATCTCACATGAGGTAGTGATTTTGTTCACTTGATTAGGTTGCGTCAGAGCAAGATGAGCTTCCATCAAGCGTTGGACTTGATTCTCGAGCTTGATGAGCGGCGGTCGGATGTATTCGGACAACTGAGCAAAGTGATTGCCTTGACCGGCTTAGTGAAATCCATTGGGTCGTTCCAACTTTCGTTGTCATAGAGGGAGAGGTCCTCTAATAATGTCCAGGATTCTTTGGTGTTTAGGTCACGAAGCTTACCACGACCGATTGGTCAAGTTCGTCTTGTGATAGGATTGAAATGGTCATAAAAAATTTGGGACTTAGAGCCACAAGGTGATGCCATGATGAGAGGACATTTTGTAATAAGTCTTGAAATGAGTCCATCCTTCAGATAAAGATTCCTCCATGATGTTGTTGGAACATTAGATAATCGTCTGGCGAATTTTGCGGTCCTTCCTGTGGAAAAAATTAAGCAAAGAACGAGTATAAGGATTCCTCCCATGGTGGTGATGGATCTTTACTGGAATACGTTTCGAGCCAATTTTACTAGCTTGATCACGGAGGGAAATTCGAAATAAACGCATGCATTTCTTTCCTGTTTTCACCGTCAAGGTCAAGTGAGTACATAAATTTTAGAAAATCCTTGAGGTGTTGGTTTGGATCCTCGGACCAAAGTCCGTAGAATGAGCATCCGTTTTACACCAACCGAATGGTGTTGAATAGAAGAGAGTACCGACTTTGTATCCCTACGGGGAGCTCGATGTATCCAGTAGCCTCGTGGCTAGAGTTTTGGAGTAAGTCTCTAAAGTACGGATATGATCTCTCGTCTCCTATGGGGGTTGATGAGAATGGATTACGAAACAATTAACACAAAGAAAAGATAGACTACGCGAAAGCTAATATGCGGAATTAAAGTCTTACTTGAAAGGATTCAAGCAAGTAGAACTAAGTTAAACTATGATCGAAACCTAACTATTCCCCACGCAGCGGCGCCAAAAACTTGATGTGCGGTCGTCGTAGGACTTCAACAAGAAGTTTTACAACTCCCTACCCAGAGTACCTAATCGTTGTAGTAGTAGTATAGGCAAGACTCGGGGGTTGTTATCGTTCTCTAGGGGAATAGGTTTGGAAGGCTTAATCACGGTATAACATAATTCTAGGGGTTGAGAGAAGATTATTATTGATATTTCTTTTTATGAGGAAAGCAGTAAATCGATGGTTTAATAGATGGTTATGATACACTATAACTAAACTAATTAATAAACTAATCTATTGGTGATAACTTTTATGATAAATGAATGTATTTACTTAATCATTCATTACTTATCAGATTGTTTCTCCTAATCTTATTGCCTTGTCACACTTGTGATGTAATTGTAAAGTATTCCAAAATTTTGAACAAAAAAATTTACACAAATCCGTCGTCTCTTTAATATATCGTTAAGGCAAAGGCACAAGTAAGAGTATATATACTATTACAAGGCCCCTAAGAGTATATTAAATGTGTGTGAAATACCTTAAGAGGGATCAGCCATATATGGTGTCACACCCCGTAAATTTTAGGTCAATATTTTAAACTTTTCCGATCATTACTTTTGACTTTTATACGTTACGTTTGAATCTGACAGTTTACCGGGAAGTCAAACCGCGTAAATCTGAAAAACGTCATCGGGCGCGTCCCGACATTGGTTATTAATAAATTTAGGCCTATAAATAATATATTTACTTCTAAGTGTTTCGTATTTTAATCACGTCTGACTACTAAATTTAGGGTCTTTATCTTTAAATTGTGTTTTTCGCGTTTTTGAGACCAACGTAACCCCGGAACTCCGAAATCCTTTTCGTGTAAACTTTAGTTATCATCCATATCGTATTCTAAAGTTAAAAATTTCGTTCCCCCTCATCTCTTGTTATATATGGACGCTACAACCCAACCAAAAACAAGCTTGGACTTGAAATTAAATCATTTATGCTCCACTAACTAAAAATTTAAAAACTTATCATGCATGTGAAGGAAAATGAAAACTTTGTTGTCTAGTGACTTGCATGCATGCCATTTCTTACACACTTGGACCATTATTGGTGAGCCAAGACCAAGCCATGAGCTAAACTTAGAGCCAAAGTTGGCTTGAACAATTGCCCCCCCTTGTTGCTAGCCACGCACGAACCACAAGGACCATAAGGTCCTTGGTGCACCATTTTGATAAGCCTTTCACCAAGCCATGGTTCATTTCTTATCTTAACCCTAGGTCCTTTTGGCACTATAAATACATCATGTTCTCACAAGTTAGGTCATTCATCACAATACTTGCCTCACAAAATTTTCTTTCTCTTCCCTTTTGCTTCCTTTGAGCCGCGGCAACAAACACACCCACAAACACATCCATAACTTTTGATTTTCTTCAAGATCCAAACATTCTAAGTTCATTTCCAAGGGTTTCTAAGGTAGATCCAAGTATTGGTTGGTTGATTTTCAAGGTTTTCTCAAGATTATAAAATTAGGGTTTCTAATTTTATAAGTGGGTTTTATAGATCTAGTCATCTTGAGTTAGATCTGTGATTCTCTACTTGTTTCTTCATTCTTGTAAGTACTTCTTGGTAATCTCTTGTTTCATTTCCTTTATTCTTATTAATATTATTCAAGTATAAGAATCCATGTGTTTGTGTTACTCTTAAAAAGAAATGATAAAAGTAACTTGAAAACTTTTATAAAAATGGAATATATGTTTGATATTTTATAAGTTATGGAGAGCCTGAGTTGAAAAGTGTATTACAACAATAGAAATGAAGGGATTAGGTTAGATTAAGTGTGTATTTTGTGTTGGTTTGGTAGTGATCGGGATTAGGACTAGAATAAGCACTATTGTGGCGTTTGGATGGATTTTATGGAGTATTTATGAAAAGACATGTTGCTGATCCGAATTAGTTTTGAGGTTTTGACCGACCTAAAAATGTTTTCATTAGGCGTAAAAGTAGTTTTTGAAGATCTTTTTTCGAATAGATATTTTCTCACATATCGCACTTTAAAATCGGACTTAAAACAGCTAAGTTATAGCCAAATGAAACTTAAAACATTTTTCGGCAAAACCCAATGAATAGTGTGCCGATGTGAATAGTAAAATGGGTATTCAGACATTTTTGGACTTTTAAAAACCTAGCGAAAATATCTAACCAAAATATAGATTAGCATCATTTGAAACGTCATTAACAATACTTTTAAAAAAACCTAAGGTGGGGGGGTTACTAAAAATAGTGAGTTTGTAAACTAGAGGATCAACTTGAAGTTAAGCGATTATGGTTATTACCATATATTGAAAATATGGAAACATAACAAATAATAGGAGAGACGGTATACACGTCTTGAAACTAAAAAATTCCTAAAAAAGAAACTTTTCTAAAAGTATAATTTTTAGATAAACGCCAAGACTTGATAAAACTCTAAAATTTTATTTAGTCATACTTTATTAAACAAACTAAAGCACAAAAACATATGGATGTCTTTTCTCTTGAAAGCGTGTCGTACAAGTTTCGGTTATCTTTCGTTTACCTAAGACGCTCATTTATTAGGTCCGAGTAGGACCTTTTGGCTTCATCCTTCCTCCGTTGATATACGATACACCACTTGCTTAAGGTGAGTTCATAGCCCCACGTTTTTACCGATTTACAAATGCTTTATACTTTGGGGTGAGAAACATTGTTTTCTTTTAAAATTGGACACAAGTTCTTAACGTGAAGTTTTTACATGTTTATGTGTTGCCTAAGTTTGCTTACAAACCACTATTGCCCGAACTATCATGAATCGTTAGTCACCTATGGCCAATTCGGATGGTTCGTGAGCTGCAATGCGTAAATAGATCTATTGGGACTAATTATCCCTATCTGCTTTGGTTCCACTTAACGAAGAACAAACGATATATGTCATGTCGATGTACTTGTGGTGGTCTTTGGTTTTGACACCAGTTAAGGACAGAATACTAGTTGGCATGATATATATGCCTATTTTTATTAGCATCGGTGTTATAGAGCTTAGTGGTAACATAAATACTTTTATGTGATGTTGTATCTGTTATAGTAGTCGCATGCGTTTTGAAATCTTGTGGTCCACTCTTGTACTAACTTAAACCTATGAATTCACCAACATTATGTTGACGTTTTAAACATGTTTTCTCAGGTGCTTAGCTTGGCTTGATTCTTGATGCTAAATGGAAAAGGGAGTTCTATGTGACTTCGCCGATTTCAAGACTTATCAATTTATATACTCGTTGTCATTATCAAAATTTGTTATACTTCCGCTACATCTAACTTTCTTATGACCGGTTGTAAAACTTAAATTAATTTTCTTTATGCAACGAGTACAACTATTTTTCAAACGTCCATGATTAGTGGTCGTTCTTTATTACTTTGTGTTCGAATTGTTATGACGTCACGCCCTCGGACGGGTATTCCGTCCAGGCCCCGTCTGGGGGTGTGACAAATTGGTAATCATAGCCAAGCTTATAGAGAACCAGATAGTTATACTAGGTCTGGTCTATAACCATTATGTGATCCTATGTGCCTCTATCTGTGCTTACGTGTTGTCTATCCTTTCTATACATATATATAAGATTTCTATATATACTTGATACTATTATATATTGCCATATTTACCTTGCCATTCATTTCATCATTTCTTTATGCCTTGCATGGTCTCATATAAAGGAGATTTATATAAATTTTTGCTTGTGCAGATCATGGCAGCTTCAACTATTGCTATTTCTTCTGATTCTTCGGATGAGAGTGTGGGATCACCGCCCTCTCGAGTTATTCCTTTTGGTGATATTCCTACTGTTATTCCTTCTACTTCTGTGGTTGCTCCAGAGACTTCTACTATTGCTCCTGTTATTTCATCTGTCGCTCTTGTGGTTAAGACGACTCTTGTCGCTTCACCCACTGGATTGTGTGGCTTGATTCCCTATTCGGATTCAGATTTTGATTCACCAGATGAGATGTCTTCATCAGAGCACATTTCCCCGCTACCAGCTATTTCACCATTCTTATGCACCGATTCTTCTGAGGCTCCTGATTCTTCTGATGGGCCACCATCGCAGGACCCTTATGTTGCTACCATTGCTCGTTGGAGGAGCAGGGTAACAACACGTCCGTCATCATCATCTGAGTTTCCTATTGCTCCTATTACTGCCCCTCCTGGGATTCGTCGACGGTCAGCGACTCTTATCTGACCTGGGGAGGCTATTCCTTTTGGTCGACCTTACCGCACCCATCTTAACGGGCCGCGTAAGTTGTTGACTGCAAGGAAGAGAGTTATACTTTTACCAACTCATAGATTAACATTGAGGCATGCATCACCTTGTTCTCGAGATCATCACTCATCTTCTTCCAGTTCATCTTTGGATTCTTCGGCAGTTCATTCTTTGGGATTAGATGCGCCAGATCAGGCTCATTCAGGATCTTCGACTAGAGATGTATCACCCAGATTATGTTACCCTTCGAGGAGAGCACCACGAAGTAGTAAGGCATTTCGTCATTGGTGTGCTGCTCCATTATCTACTTAGTACCCACCGACTACATCAGAGTCATCATCAGGAGATTCATCAAAGAGACCCATGCACTTATCTTCACATTTTGCTGGACCATCTCGTAAGAGATGTAGATCACCGGTTGATTCAGCACCATGATCCATTCTAGTTACGGGATCCTTAGCTCCTACTCGTACTGATCTCTCACCACCTTGTAAGATTTTTAGAGATTCATATTCATCGGAGGCTAGCATAGAGGAGGATGTCGAGGTTAGTCTTACAGGGACTGAGGTTGATATGGAGTTAGGTATTGGTAATGGGGATGAGGTTGGAGATCATGTTGGAATTGACCATAGGGATGCCAGGGATGACACAAAGGAGTATAAGGCAGACGCCAGTGTTGAAGATATGGCTGAGGTAGGTATTGACCCTATGACTGCACCGTTAGTTGAGGAGGAGATTGTAGAGCCAGCTGGGGAGGATTCTCCTGACTCAGCTGGCACTAGGGATGGCATTGTTAGGTCAGTCGAGGATATGCCAGTTAACTTGGGTAAGGCTATGCATAACTTTTACCATCACATGTCTGAGGTTTGTGTTGATAGGATTGTTGGGAATGAGACTGCTCAGAGACGGTTGGAGGCCGATCAGTTGATAGCTAGTAGAGACAGGGCTAGGATGGCTAAGATGATCTATAGCTTAAGGTTGGAGAACCTCAAGGTTCGTGCTATGTTGGATATTGAGAGGGATCGTGTGAGTAGCCTTCGTCTTCATATGTCCCTTTTACAGGAGGAGTTTCGTCAGATTCGTAGGGATCGTGATGATGCTCGAGGGAGACTTAGGAGGTTGGAGTCGTATCTTGGGAGGCATTTTGGCTTTCGTCCATAGTCTAGTTGCACCCTGATCATGTAGGACATTAGACCAATGGTTAGGTCTAGGTATTAGTAGTAAATAATTATGGATCATGAACCTATTTTGGATATTAGTTGTAACTGAATTATGCTTTTATTTTATGAAATGAAAAGCTTGTTTTGATTCTCTCGCTTATTTATCTATATTGTTATTTACTTTTCCTGACAAACGTGTTACAATTAAATTTTACTTCATAGCATGTATTAAATTATCATTACCTGATGTTGTATATTCATTTCAAAAATCTTACTATGGGTTGTGTCTTGTGATGTAGAACAATGACAAACACTCGTTCTGGGATGACCCACGCCGCAATTGAAGAAATGATCGATCAACGTGTGAATGCAGCTCTAGAAGCTCATCAAGTTAACCAAAATCTTAAACTTGGTAATGGGAATGACAATGGAAATGGTAATGGAAATGGAAACAATGGAGGTGACAACGGTGACGGTAATGAGAACCACAATGTGAATGGAAGAGGCGATAGGTTGGTTGCTCGTGAACGTACTTACCAGGACTTCATGAAGTGTCAACCAACAAGTTTTAAAGGAACCGAAGGAGTGGTTGGTCTGATAAGGTGGAGTGAGAAGATGGAGACTGTGTTTCACATCAGCAACTGTCCAGAGAAGTATCAAGTGAAGTATGCAACTTGTACCTTACTCGACAGTGTACTAACCTGGTGGAACTCTCACAAGAGAACCATCAGAACTGATGCTGCATACGCTTTGTCATGGAGAGAGCTGATGAAACTGATGACCGAAGTGTATTGCCCGAGAAATGAGATCCAAAAGATGGAAACCGAGTTGTGGAATCTGTCGGTGAAAAACAATGACATCGCTAGTTACACTCAGAGGTTCCAGGAACTCACCATGATGTGCACCAAAATGGTTCCCGAGGAGGAAGATCGGGTGGAGAAATTCATTGGAGGTCTTCCCGATAACATCCAAGGAAATGTGATTGCTGCAGAACCTACAAGACTACAAGATGCTGTTCGAATTGCCAACAACTTGATGGATCAAAAGTTGAAGGGTTATGCTGTGAGAAATGCAGAGAACAAGAGAAGATTGGACAACAACTATGGAAACAACCGTGGGCAACAACCACCCCACAAACGACAAAATACTGGGGGACAGAATGTTGCTAGAGCCTATGTGGCTGGTAACAATGAGGAGAAGAAATACGAAGGTACCTTTCCACTCTGCAACAAGTGTAAGTTTCATCATGTAGGCCCTTGCACTGTAAGATGTGGGAGGTGCAACAAGGTTGGACATTTGCCCAAAAACTGCAGGGTTACAAATCCCGCTACCCCCACCCAGAGAGGCCAAATAGTGAATCAGAGGGTTGTGACTTGTTTTGAGTGTGGAGCACAAGGGCATTACCGGAGTGATTGCCCCAAGATCAAGAACCAAAACCGTGGAAACAAAGCAAGAGTTCCTGATGCAAGCGGCAGAGCATATGCACTAGGAGGAGGTGACGTAAACCCGGGTTCCAACACTGTCACGGGTACGTTCCTTCTCAACGATCATCATGCTTATATGTTATTTGATTCGGGCGCCGATAGAAGTTTCGTATCAAATACTTTTAGTGCATTGCTAGACATCACACCCTATGCCTTAGACGTTAGTTACGCTGTCGAACTAGCTGACGGAAGGACTTCAGAAACCAACACTGTGTTTATGGGCTGTACATTAGGATTGTTAGGACATCCATTTCCCACTACCCCCACCCAAAGAGGCCAAATAGTGAATCAGAAGGTTGTTACTTGTTTTGAGTGTGGAGCACAAGGGCATTACCGGAGTGAATGCCCCAAGATCAAGAACCAAAACCGTGGAAACAAGGCAAGAATTCCTGATGCAAGCGGCAGAGCATATGCACTAGGAGGAGGTGACGCAAACCCGGGTTCCAACACTGTCACGGGTACGTTCCTTCTCAACGATCATCATGCTTATATGTTATTTGACTCTGGCGCCGATAGAAGTTTCGTATCAAATACTTTTAGTGCATTGCTAGACATCACACCCTATGCCTTAGACGTTAGTTATGCGGTCGAACTAGCTGACGGAAGGACTTCAGAAACCAACACTGTGTTTATGGGCTGTACGTTAGGATTGTTAGGACATCCATTCAATATCGACCTGATGCCAATAGAATTGGGTAGTTTCGACGTTATCATCGGCATGGATTGGTTAGCAAAGAATCATGCAGTGATTGTCTGTGACGAGAAGATAGTGCGTATTCCTTATGGAAACGAAATTCTGATCGTTCAAGGAGACAAAGGTGACAAGGAGAAGAAATCGAAGTTGAGCATTATATCAAGTGAAAAGGTCCAGAAGTATATGGAGAAAGGCTGTCAACTATTTCTGGCACAGATTACGGTGAAGGAAAGCAAAGACAAGTCGGAGGAGAAGCGACTTGAAGACGTGCCGACTGTACGAGACTTTCCAGAAGTTTTTCCAGAAGACTTACCTGGACTACCACCCACACGACAGGTCGAATTCCAAATTGACTTGGTCCCAGGTGCTGCACCTGTAGCTCGAGCCCCGTATAGGTTAGCACCGTCGGAGATGGAAGAACTGTCTACTCAACTACAAGAACTTTCTGACAAGGGATTTATAAGACCAAGTTCCTCGCCCTGGGGAGCTCCGGTTTTGTTTGTCAAAAAGAAGGACGGCTCTTTCCGAATGTGTATCGATTATCGTGAGCTTAACAAGCTTACTGTGAAGAATCGATACCCACTTCCAAGAATCGACGACTTGTTTGATCAATTGCAAGGGTCAAATGTGTACTTAAAGATCGACTTGAGGTCTGGTTACTACCAACTCAGAGTTCGTGATGAGGATATTTGACTCGCGAGAACTCACCCCTCTTTTTATGTATCAATAAGTAAATATAAATATAAATACACAACAAGGATCAGAATCCGCGAGATCAAG
>BQNB010154968.1:1694-15452 GCA_026074375.1 Tanacetum coccineum
CCTAAAAAGGGTTTCGTATATCAGTCGAACTTGTTTTGTGAGGATGAGAGGCGTGCATGATTAACGTGATGCTTGGGTGTACGAGACTGCATGTATGTGTATGTTTATGTCATTGTTATATATAGCGTGACACATGACATGACGATATGGGAAAGCCTCAAGTTCAAATATCGTAAGAGGCAAATTTAATTCCAGCTTTCAAGTGACTATCAACCCAGCACAAAATTACTGTGAGGCTGAGAAATCATGAGTTTAATCTCAACTCCTCTGAATTCACATAAAACAACATAAAACAACTGAACAATGTTTAGGCCTCGGCTTTGAAAAAGGGTTAGTCGACATTAGACGACACCTTTTTATGTAAAATTATTGATACAAAACTATAATTGTTCATGAAATTGATGAAACCTAGATGAAAGTTGATTATGAAATTGGTGTTACAAATGTATTACAAAACATAATGCTTTTTAAAAAAATTTAGATAAATACCAAGTAATTATGGTTGGACGAGGTTTTCATGCATGGCATGTACATTTTATTTACCCGATCCTTGCATTATTCTATTTCTTGTACTGTAACAGAAGTTTCCTCACGAGGTGGCCGCCTGCAATTTCGTAAAAGTAAGGATCGTACGTGCAATTTGAGCAAACCACATGAACCATTTCTGCAATTTACTCTAATCTAAACTTATACTCATCATGAATATCATGTCGTCTCGTGATTTTTGATAGCCTTAATAAACTAAACAAAAATTGTATAAAACTTGAATTATATCACTCATATATATTTAATATTATGTGTATTTATATCAAAAACTAGTAAAAACGTGACATCTTTTGAGTGGAAGCCCAGTGTTATGATACCACTTGAACACCCTTTCGAGACCTCTCTAATGAATATGTAAGTGTCATTTTCTAATATCGATTACCAAAATAATTAAATAAACCTGATAAGTTTTAGAAAACACACACTATAGTAATTAAAAAAACACGCTTTATATTTCAAAAAACACACACTTTGCATCAAGGGTCGAACTAGAAATACGATTTCACAAGTATAATTATTTGCTGTTATATACCACCGCTTTGCATAAGTATTCGTCGAGTAATCTATATATTTGTTTAAGCTTATCATACATCACCAATTTCTCACATGAAAAGTGTTTGTCGTCTTCGAAACTCAAGAGTATATACTAGATAAAACAATGGGCAGTCGAATACCATTATATAAAATGTTATATATTTGTTTTTGTATTTACTTATGGGTTAATGATGTAAAAATACATCTAATTTATCAATGTTTGTTATTCCGTGTGGTCATATTTTGCTATTAAAATTAAACTCTTTAAATTTCAACTTTTGTGTGTATTTTGTGACGAAACTATTTTTAAATTTTGAAGGGTAAAATGGTCATCTACATTTAGAATGGTTAGAAAATACACACAATAGTCGAAATTTGAAAATCTTTGTTTTAATAACAAATAAAAAAGTTGACTATACGGAATAAAAAACATTGACAAGTTAAAATGCATTTTCAAGTCATTAATCCTTTATTTATTTAGTATGTGTGTTTTTCATGTGGCTATATATAACATATAAGATGTAACCATCAAAAGACATCCTATAATTCTTGCTGAAAATAGAAGCTTTCTTCTATAAGAAATTCATTAGTTCTCTCTCTAGCTTATTAGGGCTTATTTTTCATCATGTCTCTAGACAACACCACTAAAGATGAATCTCAGCAAACCTCTGCAGGATGTGCTACTAGTGGCGTCGAGAAAACGTCTACACTGAAACCACCTGCAGAACAAATTCTCAAATGTCCTCGATGTGATTCACCAAACACAAAATTTTGCTATTACAATAACTACAGTCTCACGCAACCAAGACACTTTTGCAAGACTTGTCGAAGGTACTGGACCAAAGGTGGGGCCCTTCGCAATGTTCCAATTGGTGGAGGTTGTAGGAAGAAGAAGACGGGATCATCAAGTTCTTCAAGAGAGTACTTGTCGCCGGCCTTGGAAATCGGAGGGCTGAGTAATTTGTTCACTGGTCTTTCTCCACCTGCCATGGATTTTCAGCTTAATGGTCTAAACCATCCTCCTTTCATGAATCTTGATTCATTAAGGCTAAAGTTTTTGCATGGAGGATTAGCATGTTTTCAAGAGTTTGGTATTACTAATAATCTTGCTTCCTCTATTGAGTCCTTAAATTCTATCAACCTGCAGCAACAACAAAGACTCGCCTCATTGTTTACTGGCATTGGAGGTGAAACTGAGCAGCAAAACCAGATAGTTTTGGACTCTCAAGCTCAAAAATTACAGCCCATTATGATTCAAAATCTGAAAACTTCAAAATCCTCACAAACCGAATGGTTCTTTGATGGAAATTACGCACAGGTTAATGTGGATCAAAGCCAAGGCGAAAATGTTGGAAATTACGCACAGGTTAATGTGGATAAAAGCCATGGCGAAAACGTTGGAAACATGAACAATCGGAATAATGGGATTCAAGGGTGGAATGGTTTGAATGATCAGTACAATGCACTTGCATAGCTTGTGCTCAAGATTCAAATGAATGGATTATCATAAAGTTATTAGTATAAAATCTTAATTAGTTGTCTTATGTTTTTCTAACTTTTGTTTAAGTTATGTTATTTGTTGCTTTTTCTATATGTTAATATAAAACAAAAAGAAAAGAATGATGAAGATAATAGATATTTTTTGTTTTTTTTTTCTAGTGAATATTCTCATTTTATGTTTGGGTAAAGGCTATAAATTACCAACGTACTTTTCAAAATTTCCCGACACCCACGTGAACCATTTACTTTTTTATTAACACCCAAACTCACGTACTTTCAAATTTTTAACTTACTTGAACCAAATGTTTGTACCGTTAGTTATCATGTGGCAACGTTAGTCCATTTAGTTAACGATCGCTTTGCATCGTTAGTCCTTTAACAATAATAGTTCTTTATATGATCATTTAGAAAAAGGAATGTTGTGTTATACTTTTTTTTTTACATATTGTTCCTAATATGGACGGTACATGTTTTTTTTAATGAATTTAAGAATTGCTTTCGGTGTTTATGGTGTAAAACATGTTACTTAAAAAACTTTCATCAAGGCATGGATACAAGTGATAAGAAATGTGAATACACATGTATTGTACACTCCTTAATATCTATCAATGGATCTCATGTGAAAATCGGCACATTATTCTTGTTTTGTGTACTTACGAATACATATCTTAAATGTTACTTCTTTCGTCTCAAAATAAATGATACTCCGTATTTAATTTGTAAATGAAATTTTAAAATATTAGACAATTACCCGTTCATAGTGTTGACAGTGTATAGTAGAGTGCGGACAGACTGGGCCTACTAAAAGAAAGGGGAGTAAATTATGAAGACTAAAAAACGATTTAAGGTGGCATTGTCCATGGAGAAACCACCACAAAGCCAAGTCACTATGGTATCTCTTACTATAGGTATGACGCTAGCTAAGCTTGTAATTACTGTAGCTCCCCAAAAGCTTATCTGACCCCAAGGTGGTACGTATCCAATAAAAGTTGTCACAATCATATTAATAGTAAGATTACAACTCCTACAGACCGAACAAATTCCCTACTAACTCGCATGATATAGACCACAAAAAAAGATGAAGGTGAACCACAATGAGAAATATACTTGCCCCATTAGCATGCATATAACGTTAATTTATGTGTGCTTTTCTTTATACGTGAAGTAAGTGAGAACGAAGAAAGCCAATTGTTAAATACCTATTAGCTATTTAATAGTATACATTGTCTCTCATAAGTAGATGTATTTGTTTATAACAACATTACTCATTTTTTTAATTTATGTTTTTTAAGTTTTAAACAAAATGTGTTTTTTTATATGTAGTATAGATTTAATCATTAAACTATTCATCCCTCAATTCTCATCTTCACGTTTTTTAAAAAACAAAAAAAGTTTTTCGTATGACACGTGTGATTGAAAATACGAAACTGGTTTACACTAAAATTGTGGGATCATTTACGGGTTGTTAATGTAGCTACCGAAGCGGGTGAATCCACGTCAGGCAAATATGGTGAATGATGATGTGGATATGATAGCAATGGTGTCTGGCGTGTGTGCCATGATTTCTGAGGTAAACCTGGTAGGTACTAATCATGGTGGTTGGTGGATTGATACTGGGGCAACCCGTCATATGTGTGCTGATAAGAGTTTGTTTAACTCTTTCAGAGCAGTTGACAATGGACAAAAGCTGTATACGGGCAATTCTGCAACTGGCGAAGGAGATGTTGTTTTGAAGATGACATCCGAGAAAGAGCTCAAGTTGTTTCAACGTACGCAGTCGATATGTATGGTTATTCATTAGGACGTAAACGCCGAGTAGATTTGTTATGGTTGTATATTAGGCGTTCAACGGACGAGTCGTTTGGTTTGGTTATACATTAGACGTTCAACCGGATCGTGTCGAGATGTTTAGGGTTATACATTATGACGTTCAATGTCGCAGTAGATATTTAGGGTTATAATTAGAGGTTAAGCGGATGAGTCGAAGATGTTTGGGTTATACATTAGGACGTTTAACGGATGCTCGACGATATGTTAGGGTATCATTAGAGGTTCAACGGTCGAGTCACGAGATGTTTGGGTTTACATTAAGCCGGTTCAACGGACGAGTCGATATGGTATGGTTATACATTAGACGTTCAACGGACGAGTCGAGATGTTAGGGTTATACATTAGACGTTCAATGGACGAGTCGATATGGTATGGTTATACATTAGAGGTTCAACGGATGATTCGAGATGTTAGGGTTATACATTAGACGTTCAACGGACGAGTCGAGATGTTAGGGTTATACATTAGAGGTTCAGCGGATGAGTCGAGATGTTAGGGTTATACATTAGAGGTTCAACGGAGGCGACGATATGTTAGGGTTATACATTAGAGGTTCAACGGATGAGTCGAGATGTTAGGGTTATACATTAGACGTTCAAATACTCCTGCCAAAAACTCCCGCCAAATACTCCCGCCAAATACCCCCGCCAAATACTCCTGCCAAAAACTCCCGCCAAATACTCCCGCCAAATACTTCCGCCAAATACTCCCGCCAAATACCCCCGCCAAATAATCTTTTATACCATAAAAGCAGATACTATCACCCATAACACACAACATATCACACACTCTTAACATCACAACCACAAAAAGATGGTTTACATGGTGCCACATGAAGCTTTTGCGTGTAGGTGTGCAGAAGGAGATGTAGTTCTCCGACAATCGTATAAACCTGAGAGTTACGGTAAACTATATTATGCATGTCCAAAATCAAAGGTGAACAATCACATGTTTTTTATTTGTGCAATATATAAATATTCTGGTTAGTTGTTAAAAGAATTGATTTCTTTACTATTTAACAGCCTCCGAAACATTTTGGATGTGGATTTTTTTTATGGAAAGAGACCCGACTTCGTGAATTGATGAGTTCTCCTGGAGCTCCAAGTTACTCTGCAGGACATTCAACACCTCCAAGTTATTCTTCAGGACCTTCAACGCCTCCAAGCTATTCTTCTGGACCTTCAACACCTACAAACTATTCTCTAGGATCTTCAAGAAATAGAGAGTGCTCAAACTGCAAGCACTTGCGTGGAAAGATAAGTGTACTCAAGGCAACAATGGAAATGCATATGCATCCGGAACAACATACAGTTAATTCGGCTGCACTATTTCACGAAGTTCTCAATGAAATGGAAAAACTTGATTTGGAGTAGTTTGTCATGTGCAATGTAATTCGTATGATTTCGAGTAGTTTGTCATTTGCAATGTAATTCGTATGTTTTATTTATTGTATGTGAAGACTTTGTTTAAACTTTTATGATATGAATGTGTTGATGTATAACGATATGAATGTGTTTATGTATAACGATATCACCTTAAAAACATATATATATTTTTTTGTTAAAATATACGGAATATCGGACCGAAACAAATCAAAAAAACGTAGTTTAATTAAAAGTCAACAAAGTCAAACGCTTTCCCCGGCGAAATTATTTTATATCAAATAATTTTAAATAATCTATTTTTTAAATATTAATTATTAAAAACTCTAGTTTTTTAATAAATATAGTTTTGATATATTAATAAAACTTTTAGTAAAAAATATAGTTGTGAGTTGTTTGTGATATATTAATAAAACTCTAAAAAATTTTAATAACACTTTCCCCGGCGACATGTCGCCGGGGAAACTTCTTTTTTATTTTTGATATATTTGTGATATGTTAATAAAACTTTATAATTTTTAATAATACTTTCCCCGGCGACATGTCGCCGGGGAAACATCCTTTTTAATGTTTGTCCAAGTCACAGCAAACGTAATTAACACTAATTATCTTTTTTAAAATAAACAAATGAATCCCCAGCGACATGTCGCCGGGGAAAGGTAAGCGGGAAAATTTCCCGCCACGTTTTACGTAGAAATATTTGGTCAAATTTCTACGAGAAATGGTGCCACGTAGGATCTATTTTTGTCGTTTAGTGCATATTCCCCAGCGACATATGTCGCCGGGGAAAAGTCCGTCACCTGTTCTCATATTTCTTGTAGTGCCATGTTCGTATAGTGGCGCGATGTTCTACGTGAAACCACGTTGGAAGGACATCATAACAAATTCGTACAATTAGGACCTCGATATGGGTTTATTCTGTTTATCGTTTCGGAGGTTATGTTCCTTTTTGCTCTTTTTCGGTCTTCTTCTCATTCTTCTTTGGCACCTACGGTAGAGATCGGAGGTATTTGGCCACCAAAAGGGATTGCGGTTTTAGATCCTCGGGAAATCCCTTTTCTTAATACTCTTATTCCCCTTTCATCTCGAGCTGCCGTAACTTGGGCTCATCATGCTATACTCACGGGGAAGGAAAAAGCCTAATCCCCTAACATGCTCAAGAACCGAGAGCCGTCCTGTCCTGGACAGCCGGAGGGAGTTTGCTTATAGAAAGAAGATAGGCCGATCAAACAAAAAGAACGCGCAAAGGTCTCTCCACTCCTAGTCACTAAGTAGTGCTATTCTGGGGGGCTGGACTCCACCAAGAGGTTATTTCTCTGACGTCATTTCGCCCGCCCGTTTCACTTCTGTTCCGGAGGAAATGGGATTTGAACCCATGATACAATGCTCTTGTATGTCGATTTAGCAAACCAATGCCTTAAGCCACTCAGCCATACATCCAAGTTGTTGATCGGAATGGAATTTGATGTGTCGGGTTTGGTTGGTTGGTTGCCCGAAGGGCTATCTGATCCGATCAATTGCGTCAAGAAAAAGTTCCTTTAGTGACCAATTGTTTTGTGACCACTTAATATTTGGTCTCTATTATCATCGTTTAGTCACGAATATACTTGTCGTCACTGCATTTTGGTCATTGGAGTAGAATTAGTGACGATTTCAAAACTGTGGTCACTAAGTTGTCACAAATGACAACTATTAGTGACCACAAAAATAATGGTCATTCAGTTTAGAGATTAGAGACCAAAAAAAGTGGTCACAAGTTTAAAAAATGTCATTGGCAAGGGTTTGAGAGAAGTATTCTAAGCTTAAAGACCAACAATGGTGGTGACTGGGTTTATAAATTAGACACGAAATTTGGTGGTCACTAAATTATCAAATATTAAGAAAATAAATAAATATTCCACTAACGATATAACTAGTGGTCATTGAGTCGTTGAGTTTGAGATGAAAAGTGGTGGTCAACGGTGAAAGAAAGTATTCTAACTTTAAAGACCAAATATTAATGGTCATTGGTGGTTACTGATTTATTAAATATTAAGATAAAAAATAGTGATCACAAAAACCCTAACCCCTAAACTTAAACCCTAAACTCTAAAATTTAAATACCAATTATTGGTGGTCACTAGATTTTTAAATTAGAAACCAAGGTTGGTGGTCACTGATTTATTAAATATTAAGATAAAAAATAGTGATCACAAAAACCCTAACCCTTAAACTTCAAACCCTAACCTCTAAAATTTAAACACCAATTATTGGTGGTCACTAGGTTTTCAAATTAGAGACCAAGGTTGGTGGTCACTGATTTATTAAATATTAAGATAAAAAATAGTGATCACAAAAACCCTAACCCCTAAACTTCAAACCCTAACCTCTAAAATTTAAAGACCAATTATTGGTGGTCACTAGGTTTTCAAGTTAGAGACCAACTTCGATGGTCACTGATTCACAAAATTAGTGTTCGTTAAATTCTGAAATTTACGCAACCTCACAAGTTGGTCAGATAAAGATTAAAAATAATTCCGAAGGCTAAATAACTAAAAAATATGCACTTACACATGTACGAAAATTTTAAATCAATAAAAGTACATGTAAACTTATGCAATTTAAAGACCAACTAATAAACGATAATACATCAATAATATTTTTTTTAACATGATTTTAAATTTACACTTAAAATGAAATAATAAAAAAATAAATCAAATTTACACATAAAATATTAAAAAGTCAAAGTTACACTTAATATAAAAAGATGAAAAAATAAGTTAAATTTACACTTAAAATGAAAAAATTATTAAAAACTTATATCAAAGTTAAAAACTCATATCCACTTTTTTTTCGATCAAAATAAAAACTCATATCCACCATAATGCATCCCCACCATCACGCACCACCACTTTTCATTTGAGGTATGTGATGTCTCTTTTGTATCTGTATGTGTGTATAGAGAATAATCGTAACAGTAGTCGATTGAATGTGATATGTGATTCATTATGGTGTTAATGGTAGAAATTAGAGTTAAATTTGGGGATTTAGGGTTTGAATATGATATGTGATTCATTATGGTGTTAATTTAGGGTTTGAGATTCATTATGTTGTTGATTTTATGAAATTTTAGGGATATTTAATTGTGAAAATGAGGTTTAACTGTGCACGCCAAGTGTTCGGCGAAATGCCTAGCTTAGTTCTGTGTGTTTGACTGTGCACGCCAAGTGTTCGACGAAATGCCTGACTTAGTAAATTAATGTTCTGTTTTGGTGTAGCAGTACCAAGAGCCTTGGCTTTCATATCGTAGTTAACTGACACAAAGAATATCAAGAGCCTCAACTTTCATATTTGTAATTTTTTTTATTTTAAGCAGCAGAAGCAACACATCAAACATATTCAAATGTAGTTCTGATCCAGTCGCGCTGCATATTAGTCCTTTAATGATTGCGTTCTTTATCAAAATAAGTACAATCTTATACCCTATGCCCAAATGTCAAGTGAAGTTTGTTTCTGTCAAATGTACAAAAATGAAGTGTGTTTGATGAAGTCATTAATTGCTTGTTCACCTTTCCTAGAGAAGATAGTTATTAATCCCAAATCATCGAAACTATTTGGTTATTATGATGGAAAGAGGAAATTTGTTAGAGAGTTGATGCTATACCAAGCCTCTCCGATAACTGAAATAGTAATTGATTCTGCTAACGGCTGACATCACATGGTTATCCTCGGGTTTTACAAATGTAGTTTTCCATGGACTTGCACCAAATTTTCATTTTATTGGAAGTTTCATCAAATCTTTGACCAAATTTTCATATTATAGATTAAACTTGACCCAAGAGTGCATTAAAAGTGACGTATGTGCAAATTTGATTTGAATACTAGATACAACGCTTGAAAATCTGATTTCTAGAAACTGTTTCGCTGTGTTGACAATACTTAAGGTATTTAACATATGTATTTTGCTGTGTTGAAATCTAATTTCATTTCATGTGTAGGTCAAGCCGACGACCATTAAACCGGTACCGGAATATTCCATCAAAGTCATCTCCGTTATCTATCGTCTTAAGGTATTCAACTTATCATATAATCTATTAAACCACTTTATATATTTTAACTTTAGTCTCTAGATATATTGCTGCTCGTGTTTGTTTTATAGCTTTTTGATGATTTATTTATTTAGTGACATATATATTTTTAGGGTAAAAGCCATTAATACTATATGTACTCACATGTATGACTCATTTTGCTTTCTCAATTCTTAAACTACTCATTATACACCATCTTTAAGGGTAATTTGGTCATTTCCTTCATATTTATCTTCTACATCTCAACTCCGGCAAACCACATTGAATTCCGGCTATAAAACCCAGTTTCCGACAAAAATAAAAACACATAAAGGCTCCAGTTTCCAACCCGACATATTGACCGGTTTAACTAAATCAAAAAACCACTTACATTTATAATTGGGGTCCGCCATTGCCGCTTACAGTTGGGGTGCTTTTAATATATAGCCATGCCTTCTCAATTTATTCACGAATTTTACACTTCTCCCATTTCTCTCAAGCACTGGCTATTAGGACATAGGACCCTACACATCATTGACTAAAAGAACCATATATTCATATTACAACCACAGATCGTTTGCTAAGGACATTGACTCCTGAAGTAAAAGACACTTAATGTTAATCTGTCACTTGATATTATTCTCTGCATAACTGACGTTGTTTCTTGTCTTAAAGTAAAAACTAATCTGACACAAACAACTCTGGCTTAGGTACCATCATTCTTCAATATTGAATAAATAACACTATGATGGTTGGTGTTGATGGCCGGAAGTGGTGGTGGTTTTGATGGCCGGAAGTGGTTGGTGATGGTTGGTGTTGATGGCCGGAAGTGGTGGTGGTTTTGATGGCTGGAGGTGGTTGGTGAAGAAGACAAAGGGTATTATTGTCTTTTAATGTAAAAGGAAGAATTGATTAAGCTTAATGAGTCGAAAATGTGATGTACAATGACACATTTAAAAATTTAGAAAGCATAATGAGTCATACATGTTAGTACATAGAGTATTAATGGCTTTTACCCATATTTTTATGAATGACTTTGATCTATGCAAAAATCATTATATGAAATGAAACCTTAAATATGGTTTTTTGTTGTTTGTTTGTTTCATGTATGTGTTTTTGGGGGGTGCTTGCTTAAGCTTATATGTGGCTTATGAGCTTATTTGTTTTTCGGCTTATATTTTATAAGCCCCAATTTTTCGACTTATTTTGAGACTTGTGGGCTTATATAAGTTTATTACGATATGATAAACTTATATAATCCCATATGTCTTAAAATAAGCCGGAAATTGGGGCTTATGAAATGTGATCGGGTTTTTCTAGGAAGGACCTTTGTGTTTATGTCTTTGTTTTTACAGCTTTCAGTAGAACTGTTACATTGGTTGAGGTAATATGGTAGTGAAAATATAAATGGCACAAGAAAATACAATAAATAGCATAAGATTTTACATTGTTCGTTAAGATATACTGAATAGATTTATAAATGTGATTTTCCATACATGAATAGATTTGATTGTACGAGAGAATATGGACAACTTGATGTGTTCTAGTTGATTCTATATTCAGTCAGATCTGTTTCTTGTTGAAATCTGCACGATACGCAGCTGGAAACATATTGTGCTTTTGGTTTTGGTGCAAAATGTCAAGGTCATTCTTTCCATGTCATCAGTTCTTATTTAAAAAATGTTAAAATTAGTATGCTTATTGAGAGTGCCTGCTGTGCTGATTGACGTGGATAATTCCGAGGGCTACTCTGTCTACTGATGTCTAATAGTTCTGTTGCGTTGATTATGCTGCTGCTTGTCAGTGCATGTTTTGATTCGGCATCACCTGCATCCTAATTTTAGTTACTAACTTGTGTTTTGGCGCTATCCCTGCTTCCTGTATTTAGGTATGCAATGTGTTTTGCGACTCTTGAGTCATGACTGTTAGAGCAGCATAGCTTAGTAGTGTTTTAAATTCCCTGGAGATTGTGTAACTATGTATGGTTAGCTTCTGGTTGCTGTTGGAATTATGATATTTTCTCTTGTACTCCCCACTAGCTTCTTTCTAAACTCTAATAAAAGCCCATTTAGCTTTTAAATAAGCAACATATGGTCCTTGATGGATTCTAGATTTACAATCACTTGTAAGAACTGTGCACACTCAATAGCATATTATATCAGAAATAGTGTTTTGATACCTAACTCATATTAACTGAATTTAATATCATGTGTTTCAGAATGAATGCCAAACAAGTTCTGGAACAAAAACGACGTTCTTTAGAAAAACAAGTTAAAACTACTGCTCTTTCCAAGCCTTCTAGTCTTAATACCAACGTTTATCAGGTACAATTCTTGTGTTAGTTTATTAGATATCTTGCTGGTATAGTTCTTGTGTTGATTAACATGTAGTTTTTTTATGCTAATTAAACACATAGATGTCTAGCCCTGGAAAAGGAGCCTTAAAGAGGGTTGTTTTTCAGAGTTCAAGCAGTAGCCATGACGTTTTAAAACCGTATAACTCAAGTATAAGTCGAGATGTACCACAGCCGCATATGTCAAGTAGCAGGCATGAAGTTTTAAGACCAATATAATCTCCAAATGCGTGGTAAATTGTTGAATGTAGATTGTAATAATGTTTCTGTTTTGTTTTTCGTGGTAAATTGCTTTTTAATTTGATGAAGGTTTTTTTCTTTCATTATATATTAGGAAAATTCCACCTTCGATGGGAAGTGTAAGAGGTCGGTAGATGCTATAGATTCACAGTTAGGGAATCAACACAAAAATCGGCATTCCTTATATATTAGGAAAATTGCACGTTCTTTACAAGAAGTTCCCTACACATGAGGAGGCGCTGGTGGATCCCCCAAGCATTGAACTTCCTGATTGGGTTCAGCTTTGTGATAAATTTGCAAGTGAGAAGTTTCAGGTATAAACTTCATTTTTTCCTACAGTTTGTAGTATTTTGTTTATGAAAATACTTCTGAACTGTATTCCTTTATATTTTGCAGAAGTTAAGCGAACAAAATAAGAAGAACCGTTCGTTAAGTTTGATTCCACCCGTTGTCGGCACAAAATCAGTTGCAAGAAGAATTGATATTGTGAGTAGGTTCTGTAAATTTTTTATTTTTTATTATTCATGCTTCTCAAGCACAGCTCTAAGCAAATGTGAATATAAGAAAAATCGGAGCAATATATGTTTGGTAAGTTTATAAGTTATCAATTATATATCTGAATTATTGTTTCTATATGAAACAAAAAAGGAGACAAGGGACAAACGTGACTGCAATTGACAACTATGAAATTGCACATTATTGTGAGAAGAAGAAAAAAATGGTTAGCGGGGAGGCTGCTACTATGTACTTCGTTTAAAGTTTCAAATTTACCTATTAAATATCCAAAAAGTTAATAACAAATCACGGTTTGTTTGCTAAAACAGAAACAATTAGTATGTGACCATGAGAAGTATATTTACTTTCACTAATAAATTGATATTACATACAGAATAACTTACAAAGTGAAGACGCTGCTGGTTCGGGTACACCAGCGGAAATATGTTTCAAAGTGCTAAAACGTGTTCCAGGACATCTGAGAGAACGTTCGGCACCAAAGAAAGAGATTTTGGCTGTGGAGAATTTAAGGACAATTGTCGAGTTAGAAAGGAACAAATCAGAAGCTTTAGAGGAAAAGTTGAAAGAAGTTGTAGTGGAGCAAGATGAAATGAAGAAATGTATGGGATTAATGATGAAAGGGATACAATGTTTGTCAAAATTGGTACCTCATAGATCTGTAAGTAAACATCATTCCCTGTTTCGATCTTGATTGCATCTTGTATGGCCAATATGAACACTTGGTTAAGTTAATAATAGGTGTTCCAAGTTGAATGTGGCCGGGTCAGGTTGAATTTCATGTTTCATCCCTTGAAAATCTGCTTTGGTGTTG
>BQNB010154969.1:0-15452 GCA_026074375.1 Tanacetum coccineum
TGATAAGTATTAGTCATTTATGGAATAGATCATAGAGAATATTCTAAGTCTTAGGAATATATTGTAAATCGACTAGGACTCCTTGGTGTATAAAAGGAGGTTCTAGGGCATAGAGATGAATGTATCTGTTAGCCTTAAAATATGGTAACAAACACGGAATTACATTAGTTTATAAATAGTCAAGCACACAGGGACTAGATTAGACTTTTTAGTATAGTTTAGGTGTGTTTGGACTATAAATACCCCCTCCATACTTCCATGGAGGGGTGAAGCTCACTTTTGTAAAGTGTGTGTGTGTGTTCTCTCTTTAACATACACACTCTTCCCATCTCTTTTACCTTTCACTCTAATAAAATGGCTATTTGATACGCTTTATAATATATACTAATATATAATATTTCCACAAGAGCAATTAAGGAAATTCCCTAAGGAAAATTCACTCTTTAAAATATATATATATAATATATAATATACGTATGTTTACCAGAAAGTATGATTTCCCGGGTCGTTTTCCCAACGATTTGAGAAATTGAAACCTCGCTTGATATTGGAAACAGATTTGAATAGGTTCGAAGATTGATTGGGTTTTCTATAACTACTAATTAAAAACAAGCAATTAAAAACAATTTAAGCACTTAATAATTAACGGGAAACAAATAAAACGCGACCAATAAGCAAGTAAACTAAATTTAACTCCTAAAAATGTAAACTAAATTTCTAAACCTAAGATAGGACAAAAGAAAATTTAAAAAAAAAAGAGAAACATTTTTTTGATCATTTTTGAATTTATTATGAATTAAAAACTAATTTAATCTAATTAAATCTTAAAAAATAGCAAATTAAGTACTAAAAATTTGGAAAAATGATTTTTAAACTTAGAAAAGTCTAAAATATCATAAAAACTCAGAAAACTATTTTAAACTATTTTTAAAATTAAAATTCTATTTTTAAAATTAGAAATAAAAGCTTAAAAATGAAAATTAAAATCTAATACGTGTAAAAATGACTTTACTAAATGTAAACCTAAAGCTATTTTTTATAAAACTAAAAACTATTTTTTTGTATTTTTCTAAAAATTATTTCTATTTTTTATTGATTTTTCAATTTTTTAACCTACGGAAAATATAAAAAAATAAACTAATAAAGGGAAAATTCTCAAACAATCAGGAAAAGTCCTACTAGCAATAAGGAATAAGAGAAAAATAAAACTAATCAAACAGCTAGTCCAATAAGCTCTAAAATAAGCAGTATAAGCTATGGCTTATTAAACGTAAAGAAAATGAAAAAGGCTACTAGTATTAAATTGGGGGAAAGGTTACTAGATGAGCAAATGTAGCATGATGGTTAACACGTATGGTTATTGAGAGGGAGGTCGTGGGTTCGAGGCAGGCAAACCCTAACTTTTTACACCTTTTATTTTTCTCACTTTTAACAAAAACTAAATATCTAAACTTATTAAATACGTGATTTTAAACAACTTTAAAACTAAGCTTTTTGTCTGAAAGTGACAAATAAGCTCTGAAATAGCTTATTTTTCAGCTGCTCACAGGAACTAAGGATTTGAGCTAAGAAAAACTTAGTTGACACTTAAAAGCTTGCAAAAGCTTTAATATAAGCTCATTTTCAGAATTAAAAGAAGCTCTAGAAAGCTAATGATGTGCTTTAACTAAAAATGATAAGCTACTTAATATAGAAATACTAAAAATTAACTAAATTTGATGATGAAAATAGCTAACTCAGACTAAGACTCAAAAAGCTAGAAATTTAAACAAGCTAAAAGACTTAATAAGCTGAGACATAAGCTACTATTTTGAAATCTTAAATTATGATGCTTAAACTATAAGACTCAATCATAAAAACCTATATTAAAAGCTAGTAAATCAAAAATCTAATTCATTAAGCTAATACTACTGTTTTTGGCTTTTTGACTAGTCAGTGACTTCTTAAAACTAAATGCACCTAGGTAAATAAGATAATAAATGAAAACTAAGACTTGATTTTACTTAAGCTATATCTAATCTATATTTAACTTGAATTTAAGAGCCTAAATCTTAAAATTACTAGCTTAAATGAGACTAGAAGCTCAGCATTACTAACTACTTATTAGTACTGTTGATGCAATTGGCAAAAGCCAAACTAAATGTGCAGGTGTCCTTAATGGACTAATCTGCACTAAAAACTCCTATTGAGTGACTTTAAGTTCAAAGCAAGCAAGAACCAAGCCTTAGATGGCTTGGTTCAATAAATTTGCACAAGTGAAAACTATGAAAATTCCCCTGGTGCTGAGACAATGTTATTAGACCTTATCTTTTTTAAATTTGAATTATAACCTATGAAAACTCTTTCTAAATTAGTGAATAATGATTGCACAACTATCTCAAGTAAAATTCACAATGCAGTTTGACTTTAAGAGGTCAAACTGCATAAATCCAAACACTCCTTTAACCTCAGGGTAGACTTGATTTAGTCTATGATTTAGAAAACTAGTGATCTAAACCTAATTACCAGATACTAGACAGCATTTAATAAGCTTAACAAACATTTTTTTATTAATCAAATAAGTTATATCTAAGAATCTAAGCTATACTACTTATTTTTATCTTTTTATGATTTTTATGACAGAAAAACGATTACTATGATTTATGATATAATAAGCTAAAACAGAGAATTAAACACACTTGATAAGCTAAATTAAAGGTAAATAAGAACTTATAAGCAAACAGATTAAGCTAGTAAACAAATCTACACTATTAAGCATAAATTGAACTAAATATTAAAGACTTAAGAAATTAAATGGAAACTTACTTGAAGCTTCAGCTTAACAGAAGCTTAATAGAACAGCTACTAGCTCTAGCTTATCCAAATGGATAAGCTAGTATTAATCCCTGGGAGCTCTTCCATGATAAGCTCCCCTTCCATAAGCTTTCAAATCCAAATTGCTAAGGTAATTACTGGTTTAATGAATTTAAGTATGATTAAGTCCAAATTGAGCTCAATCATGAGCTTAGAGACTCATGAGAGCTGTTGAGCTTATAGGAGCTTATGAGTAACAATAGCTTAATATTTGAGAGTTAAATGAGAGCTTAAAAGTGAGATTAAAAGAGCTTATGACTCAATAAAACTGAATTTCATTAATAAAAGATACTGATTACATTACTTTAAAAAGGAGATTACAAAATATTTAAGGAAAATTACGTTAAGCTAAAAAACGAAATTAAGCTAAACTAAAAGCTACTAAAAGAAAAAACTAGATGTGTGTGTGTGATAGTGAGGGCTTTTTATAGCCGATCCCTGAAGCTTCTAGGCCTTGCTTGATGCCCACGCTCCAATCAATCATTGCCGTTGGATTCTTCAATCATTGGGGTTTGATTCATAGCCGTTGGATCATATTTGAGCTCACACGGATTGCCAGGCTGGCAATCCTTGATGTGACCCTTGTGTTACTTCTCTGAGTGATCCAGGAATAAATCCCAATTCTCCTTGTGCTTTCTTCCATAGCCACGTGGCCTTAGCTTGAGAATGAGATACTTAGAGCCTTGATTTGACTAATCTCTCCCTGCCATCTTGTAAACGATCACTTGAATTGACCTAAGCACCCTTTAATTTGGATTTGCCCCTTGTTTTACCCGGGTGAAATGTAGGAGACGATGAATAGTAAAAAGGCTTCGCGCCTTTTTACAACTGAAAACGGGTAATATAATTTTAAACTTTGGGTTATTTGCAATTTTGGTCCTTGTGTTTGGTTTTTCCCATTTGTAGTGTAAAAGGAGTTTGGAATGATGCAAGATTGGTCCCTGTGGTTTATAAAAAGAGTGAATGGGCTAGGGATTGGGCTTAGGATCCGGGTGAGGCCCATTTAGAATTAGGGACCATTTATGGATTTTTTTGAAAGTTGAGGGTCTTAAATGGAATATTTTGGGTCTTGTTGACTTTTGTTGACCATGATTTGATCACTTTGACTGAGGTGTTGGACTTTTCCTTAGCTTTGCTTCCGACTTTGTTCAATCTTCCGTTCACGTGTCTCGTGTTTGCTTGTTTTTGATGTTTTTTTTGTGATTTCTGGATATATCCGTTGCCTGCACACACAAAACACAAAATACAAGCATATTTTCCATTTTTGGTCTGTTTGGGTTTAATTGGGCTATTTTAAGTACAAACGGATATGTGTATTTTACACTTATCCAAATTACGGATACAAAATAGTCCTTGAGTTATCGTTCTGTTGCAAAGTTATTCCTTATCCCGAGTACATACTATACAGAAATAGTCATTGGGTTATCATTCCGTTGCAAAGTTAGTCCTTAATGACAAATAGTCTTTGGGTTACCATTTCGTTGCAAAGTTAGTCCTTATCCCGAGTAAATACTATACGGAAATAGTCATTGGGTTATCGTTCCGTTGCAACGTTAATCTTTAATGACTGACGTCTTAACAAAAATGTACAGAAAAAGTCCCTTCTGTTTACCTGTCACTGCAGAAGTGATCCGTGAAAATTTGTAAATAGTCCCTTTGTTTTACCCACTGTTAAAACATTTGTCCTTAACGAACAACTCCGTTTAACAAAAATTAGCGTAAAACTTCGCGCTCCGCAGCGGAGCGCGGGTTAAAAACCTCTTTGAAGTATATCTTTTAGCACGATCTTCGGTAATTATGAATGGTAAAAGCAAGTTCTTTTATTCATTTGTTCAGATACTTCTTTTGAGATTTTAGATACTATGAATTTGCATCTCTATAAGGATATATGGAATTAGCATCTCACTGGCAGATTTTGGTTTGATAAGTAAATGATAGAAAAACCCATGTTATTTATAAGAAATTTGGCACTAACTGTAATGGCATGAATTTTGTGTTATTCCTCACTCAAATCTCAACATCGAACTTACCTTTCACAAGATCAATTTGATTCAGGAGTGGTGAATAGATGTGTTCTTTGCCTTGTACTCCGTATTGCATAGCCTTGGTAACGGGTAGTACGACGTTTCGTTTTTATCACTTATTTTGATATTTTAGAAACGTATTTTTGTTGTTATTGTTAAAAAAAATTAACGGAGAAAGTCACATGAAAAGCGTGTAAGTGAGGTAAACTGAGTTAGGGTACTAAGAAATCCTAATTTTCGAGTTGAGGGTACTATTCTATACCTTTAGAGTTATAGGGTATGAAAAGGCTCGGTTAGACAAATTCAGGATACTAAAATGCATTTTGTCCTTTATAAAATAAATACAAAATGACGGTATGAGCAAGCCATACAGACCAGTATTTGATATATTTATTGAATAACTACAGGGGTTCTCGGCATTGCCGGCGAGCGAGTACCAGTGATTAAAAGTATAGCCATCAACAAAACTAACAATGTTGAGTGGATTGGTCCGATGAAAAGAAAAAGATAATGATACTGGCTCTGGGCGGTTCACCGTTATTACCTGTTTCGACCGGTGCTTTCCGGTTCATTTCTGGACGACTTTTATTGGCTAGCCGAATTGATGGCAACTTCAGTTTTCGGTTGAATCCGTTGGTCCGGTCGGTTTCAAAAGCATGTGTTACCATCTCATGTCTTTATTAGTTTGCTACAATATCTTAATATAAATATGTTTTTCATTTTAAAAGTGCTTTAATAATAACATTAATTAATGTTTTTAATTAGTTTATATTTTGTGTGCTCTAAATGTTGTAATGTTTAATTTTTAATGTTTTAAATTTGAGAATTAGCTTGTACTATTGTGGTCTTTTCTGTACAAATTACTTTTTAAATTTATATTCTTAATTTTAAGTTTTAGGTGCATTTAATTGTTAGAAAAGTAATTGCAATGTTTAATTGACTTATACAATAATTTTTTTAAATTGTATTCTTTAATTTTAGGTTTAGATGCATTTAATGTAATAGTTATAAGTTTCGTGCACACACGAAACTTACATAAAAATCAAATTTATTTAAAAATTTGTTTAATATACGGGCGTATGAAACATTTTGCGTGTTTAAGGTTTTGTAATTATGATATTAGTACAACTAATAATTATGCACTTCGTTTTAAATAAAAAAATTCATTACATATTAATATAAGTGTTTTAAAACCCGCGTTGACCCGGTCGGGTGAACTGTGAACCGGTCGGGTGACGGGAAGCCGGATTATGCCGAAGAACCCAGTTGAATTGTGACCCGATGGCTCGATCGGGTCAATGAAAAAACCGCTTTTAAAACATTGATTAATATCGATTAATATTTTGTTAGATGAAATATTTAACTTTATTTAACTCACATGAGTGTTGATAGTGATGTTGTTGTTCAAATTTATTTATTAATATTATATTGTACACAATATACGAGTTTAATATGTTTTCCCTGATATTCTTATATAAAATTTAAATAGATTTTATTATATCGTTGTATTTTTAAAGTAGATGTTAAAAATGTTTAAAGTCTAAGGGGTATTTGTTTATTTTCTAAAATTATTAAAAATATAAAAAAATTATAAGTTTCACTTAACTCCATATGATTTATTTAAAAATATAACCACTAAAGTTTTATTGCTCATTTTTTCTTTTTTTATGTTTGTGTTTTTCATAAATTTGACCCCTATATTTTTATATCTTTTTTTTCTCCATCAAATTTCTCTATCAAAATTTTTGAAGTTTGAATCAAATTGTTTCAATTAGTGTTTTTTTAACCAATCAGATTGTACGATTTTTCCTACGTGACAAAATCAAGCGACCTGACTAGTCCAATCTTTTTTATAAGATCAGATTTAATAAGAAACTTCGAATGAGTAGTTTTTTTTATTATTTATAAAAGAAAAGATACAGAGGTCATCTCTTTAATTATATATATACATTACTATTACTATTATAGTATCATTTTTTATTAATATAAGGATGCCAGCAAGAACGAGTGTCAATATTTTCTTTCATCCTATAAGGAGTCGCAGTCGACAATTTTAGAGCTGATTACTGCTATATATTGACCGAGGCGCAATGACTTTTCCAAAAGAATAGTATTCAATTCGTTAGGTCTCACAAACGTCATGCCTGTGATATTATAGACATCAATACTTTATACTAATTTGTCATTTGTAAGTTTTGTTTTGTTGGTATACTTGGTAAAAAAAGACATGCAAAAAGTGGTAAAGCAGTTTTGTTTTGCGCTTTTGAGTGTTTTAATCTAACGCATTTAATCTATTCTAATTCGCTAATGGCAACTTTTTTCATTGTAAGATGGGATTAAACGGTCGCGCGTTGTTGCGGGACCCTATATTCGATAATTATTGTCAGATATTTTTGAATGGATGTGTGCTTAAAACATTACGCAACAAAATACGAAGCAAAATTCATGTCATAATCAGCTGGTGATTCACATATATACACTTGTTTCGAAAGTTAAAAATACCTATCAAGACCATTAAAAGTTGAATTTATATTTCGCGCCCAAATGCTTCTCCGATAGAAATGTTACAAATAATAATCATCTATTTGTTATATTATTCATAGATACAAACTAAGAAAAATAGAACAAAACAAAATGTCAATAATCTTCTTACTAAAAAGCATTAGATAATAATACCTTGATACTTTTAACATAAAACTGTGCAATTAGGTTGAGGTTAAATTGTGGCAAATGATCGAAGCTGGAAAAACTCATCTCATGTCATATCTCACTCCATCACCTCGTTATACTTGTCAGTAGTTTTGCCAACAAATTTCATATATTATCAGAACTTCATATTCGACATAAATCCCGTATTCACTGAAAATATCAGGATTTGAACAATTCTATCAAAAACAGATGCTATCAATAGTAGTACATATGTAGAGAACTTACTTGCGATCTCTCGTTACACTTGTCATTCCATTTTACCAACGTTGCTACTTCTTGAACTAAAGAAGCAATTTGCTCTGTCGTGCCACAGAGATAAATGCCATTGAAATAACCTATCAAAACTGTTTTTTGCCAACAACATACGTTCTTCAAGCATATTGATGAGGTGTCATTTTATACACTTTTTTGAGGTCGTTTAACCCTCAAACTCGTGTGTTTATGCCCAAAATAGGTACTTAATCGTTCTTTTTCAGGTATTCTTCATTTGGAGACTTTGGATAGCTTACACGTGGGACTTGGGGCTCATTTGAAGAAGAAAACGAACACGATTACGGACAACACTAAGACTCTTGATTACATGACGCCGTCACAAATTTTGAGACGGCGCAGCCGCGCCGACTCACAGTAGATATAGATGATTCTACTTACGACGGCGTCACGACTTAAAAGCGACGCCGTTCGCGTCGTTTTTTATTATATTACAAACCGAATTTAGGGTATTGAGTGTGGTAACTTTAGTATAAAAAGAGGGTACGAAACCATAGTTCGATTTAGCAGCTGTAGGAGACGATTTTAGGGCAGAGGCTGACATGAACAATTTAGATGCATTTATGCCTGTCAGTCCTATTCCAACTACAAGAATACACAAAGATCATCCATTTGAACAAGTTATTGAAGACTTGAATTCAACACCTCAAATAAGAAGAATGAGAACGAATTTGAAAGAACATAGTTTGTTTAGTTCAGTTCAGCAAACAACAAACCATAAAGACTTTCAAGATTGTCTATTTGCATGTTTCTTATCACAAGAAGAACCCAAAAAGGTAGTTCAAGCACTGAAGGATCCAAGCTAGATAGAGGCTATGCAGGAAGAGCTACTACAATTCAAGCTACAAGAAGTTTAGACTTTGGTAGAGTTACCTAATGGAAAGAGAGCTATAAGAACTAAATGGGTCTTCAGAAACAAAAAGGATGAAAGAGGTATTGTGATTAAGAATAAAGCAAGATTGGTTGCACAAGGGTACATACAAGAAGAAGGAATTAATTATGATGAGGTTTTTGCTCCTGTTGCTAGAATTTAAGCAATTAGGCTATTCTTAGCCTATGCCTCATTTAAAGACTTTGTGGTGTACCAGATGGATGTAAAGAGTGCTTTTCTTTATGGTAAGATTGAAGAGGAAGTCTATGTTTGTCAACCACCAGAATTTGAAGATCCAGACTTTCCTGATAGAGTATACAAAGTAGAAAAGGCACTTAATGGACTGCATTAAGCTTCCACATCTTGGTACGAAACCTTGTCAACTTACTTGTTAGACAATGGGTTTTAGAGAGGAAAGATAGACAAAACTTTGTTTATCAGAAGGGACAAAGGTAATATTTTGTTAGTTCAAGTGTATGTAGATGATATCATTTTTGGCTCTACAAGAAGTCATTATGCACTGAATTTGAGAAGATGATGCATAAGAAGTTTCAAATGAGCTCTATGGGTGAACTCACATTCTTCCTAGGACTGCAAGTGAAACAGAAGGAAAATGGGATTTTTCTAAGCCAAGACAAGTATGTGACTGAGATTTTGAAGAAACTTGGCTTTAGTGATGTCAAAACAGCAAGCACACCCATGGAAACCCATAAGCCTTAGCTCAAAGATGCAAATGGTGAAGATGTAAATAAACACTAGTATAGATCCATGATTAGATCATTGATGTATCTAACTTCTTCAAGGCCTGATATTATGTTTGTAGTATGTGCTTGTGCAAGATTCCAAGTTAATCCTAAAATTTCACATCTTCATGCTGTGAAAAGGATCTTTAGATACTTAAAAGGTCAACCTAAATTGGGTTGGTATCCTAAGGATTCACCTTTTGATTTGGTGGCATTTACTAATAGTGACTATACAGGAGCAAGCTTAGATAGGAAGTCCACAACAGGAGATTGTCAATTCCTAGGGTGCAGATTGATTTCATGGCAATGCAAGAAGCAGACTGTGGTTACTAATTCCACAACTGAAGCTGAGTATATATGGTTTCAAGCTTTAGGTATATATAAATAATAATACTACTTATATTAACCAAACCAAATCAAGTGACCCTTGAAAAGGTTTAAAGAAAGAAAATCAATGAAATCCAAGTAGTATATGATATTCCCGGGCCGTTTTTCCCAACGAGGAGTGCAAATTTGAGAGTCAAAAGTCGGTTTGATATTTGATGTTTGAATAACAAATATTTTGATTGGATTTTCTAATTCTATGGGAAAAATCATTAAGGCAGACTAAAAATGAAAGTAATTAAAGCTAAATTACTAAAAACAATAATGGGAATCCTAAAAAATGACTTAAAACTTAAATCATCAAAATTTAATCCTAAAATGATTTTTTAACTTTTTATAAATCCTAAGTTCCTAAAATGCAAGAACAAAGAAAAGTAAACCAAAACGTAAGCCCTTAAAGTAAAAAACGAAGAAAAACAATAACGAGATTCAAATCCCGTTCTTTAAAAAACTAAATTCTACAAATTTAACCCTACGAAAGCAAAATTAATTTTCCTAAGTCCCAAATGATAAAAGAATTTTTTTTAAAAGAATTATATTTTTTTGACTTTTATTTAATTTATTATGAATTAAAAACTGTTTTTATCTAAATTAAAAATTAAAAATACTAAACTATTTATAAAAATTCTAAAAAAATTACAAAAAGTAGCTTGGACAGTGCTAAGTCTGAGAAAAATAAAAGGGAGAAACCAGCTTATCACAATAAGCCGAGAATAAGCCAAAAAGGACTTATAGCTAAACTGACTAAAAAAGGGTTAAAAGATTAAAGTGTGCAAAGGAAAACAGAAAAGACCCAAGGGCACGTTTGGTAGCAGAGTGTGTGTTAAAATGCTTGGTTGAGGGTGGTGGGGTCCAAGGTTCGAGCCTTGCTCACCTTGGACTTCCCACTTTCCTAAACATTTTTATTTTGCAAATTTTTTTTTATAGAAAAGCTTTATACAACTAAAATAAGTAATTTTTGTGAAGTAACTTTTTATAAAACTCTAAAATAAGCTGGGAAAAAGCAAAATAAGCTGACAGCTGTAGTTTTTAAACTAAGTTATAAAAAAAAGCAAAACTGTTTTACTTTTTAAGCACAAATAAGCAATCAAAAAGACAAATACGCTAACACATATACTATACTACACCTAATAAGCAATTATGAACAAAATTAAGAAAAGAAATCAAGCAGAAAAGCCTTAAAAAGCAAATAAGCAAAATGGCCAAAACAATTAGCCAAACAGCTAAGAAGGCACTTTCTAGCTGATTTTTAAGCTAGTTAGTAGATCCTTATGGCTAAGTGGTTTATACCACTGAAAAGCTTGTCCAACAAGCTACAATAAGCAGCAAAGAGAACACATTTTGAAAATCATTTAAGGCATGAAAAAGCAATGAGAATAAGCTGATCACACAAACAATAACACTTAGAAATTTTTCAAACTTTTTAAAAACCCTACTTTAAAGCTTAAAAATAAGTTAACAAACAGATTCTTATGACTATAAGACCTCAAAAAAGATCAAGATTGACCCTTAAAGAACGCATTACAACTTTCAGAAATCATTTTGAAATTCAGAATAAGTAGGAAAAGCTAAATGAAAAAGCTGATTTTAAGACTTTGAAATACTTAACCACTTTTGACAGATTTATGCAATCACAAAAACTACACTTGCAGACTTCAAGACACCTATTCTAATACATCAAAAACATCAAATGGAGCATAAAAACATGAACTTCAAAAAATTTAAGACGAAGAATCAAGATTAACAGTTTTAAGTTAAGAAAATCTCACAGATTCAAACACTAAGTTCTAAAAATCTTAAAACTAAATTTTAACTCTTAAAACCTTTGAAAACTAAAGTTTATGACTAATTTAAGCTAAACTAAGTTGACCCAAAAGTCTAAACCATTTCTGACCCATTTTGACCCACAAACTCAGTTAAACCAAACACACATTTAAAAATCATTCTTGACATTTTAAACTGATTATCTTGATTTTAAGACAAACAATGCAAAGACCAGATGTTAAATAAGTATAATAAGCAATATTAAGCAAGTTTCAACCAAAGATAAGCACTCAAATAAGCTAGAACAGGTTATGCTACTCATTAAGCTATTTTAGACGGATTTTTAAGAAAAACTTTGCACAAATGATTTTTATACTACAACCTAAATATTTAAAGCACTAAACATCATTAATAAGCTAATATAAGCAGATACAAACATACAATAAGCATAATAAGCCAGAAATAAGCAAATGCAACTTTTAAGCTAAAAATGACTTTTGAGACTTACAAAGGTCTAGAGCTTTTTGTAAATGATTTAAGCACTTAAATCAGTTTATAACCAACCTATAGCTTATCCACATAAGCACTAACACATGGCCATCCATAATTTACCATGCTCCATTGAGTTTTGACAGATTCTTTGGATTTTTAGTGAAATATTAACTCAAACACTATGAACTATGGAAAAGTTCATAAAACTTGAGTGAACAGCTTATAACAAGTACAAATGAGCTTATGAGATCTTATAAAACACTTTTGATAACAATAGAACAAGATTTTAAGTAAAACAGATTTTTGACTAAAAACTTAAATTTTCATTGATTGATTAAAAGAGTACAAGATTAAAAACATAAGTTAAAACTAAACTATTTGAGCTGAAAATACTATATTACATGCCTTAAGCTTACAAATGACTATATATATAATTTGAGTCTAGGTCTTGGACTTGTGCTTCTTCTGTGAGGAGAAAAGCCTTGAAAAACCCTCTTTGTGCTTTCTTGAATTAATCCCAGCCCTTGAATCACCTTGGAGCCCAATCCGAATGATCTCCACCATTGATTTTGGTCTTCAAGCCTTGTCGAATGAGAGTGGAGAGGATTGCCAATATGGCAATAAGGTAAAGGGAGGGTGTGACTTTGTTTTGTCATTTGGTTGCAGGGGTGGTAGCGATAGTGACAGGTGAATAGTAAAATAGATGGGAAAAAAAGATTTAGGTTTGTGTGTGTGAGCAGGGTAACAGGGTAAATGGTGTTGGGTGTTAAGGACTAACTATGTTAGTCCTTATGGACTAACGGTGTAAAATGGTTAAGGGTGTTATAGTTTTGGGATTTAACAACTTCAGTCCCTGAAGTTGTATTGTTGTATTACAACCATAGTCCTTGTGGTGAAATAAGTTTATGGGTTGGCAGAAATGGCCCCTCAGGTTGTATAAGGTTATAAGGTTTGGGCTTTTTGCTTTGTATAAATAGCTTAATGGGTTGACCTGGCCTATTAGATGGGTGCGGGTGGGCCCATTAAGTATTTCTTCGTTTACGGCTTTGTTTTTAACTTTTGACTTTTACATGGTTGATTCTGACTGGTTGTCTTGACTTTTCACGTTCTTTTCATTCCCGTGCTCAGTTTTGTCGTTTTGACTTGATTTTTGTCCTTTAGTGAATATTCATTACCTACACAATCATAAATCACAAAACACACAAATACAATGTATTCTTGGTATGTTTTTAGTCTTTTAAGCACATTTTTCTAGGTAAATGGTGTGTGTAATTAAGCACATACAAAAATCCCTCATACTAAACTACTGCCGTGTCCTCACACAATGCCATAAGTAAACACTTAAGAAAACAAAGAATCTCAATCCCCCTTGACTAATTACCTCAAAAAGTAGCTAAGTGTTCATCAAGGGGATTTAAAAAATCAATAGTTTTGAAAAGCCCCGTTTTTACCATTTTTAAATATTCACACTTATTGTCACACATATTTTTGTATTTTTCCTTTTTCTCATTTTTTTATATTAAGCAACTAACTAGAATGTTTGACTTTCGTTATTTTTATAACTTTAGGGTCATAGAACAAGACGCACTTTAATCTTAAAATGCTCAAAAAGATAAATTCATCTTCCTCGACTTTTCACTTGTCCCAAACTAAGCTTAAAAACGAAATCACCGTTAAATATAAGTTACGATGCTAACACTACTCATATTTGTAACTTGTGAACTTTTCACTCCCGACAATTATTATATATTATGTGAGTGTGCTAATTTCGAATTTCAACCATGGATCAACGTTTTGCAAAATTTCTATGCTTTACGTTCCACCCAAGAATAATAAGTTTGAAGGCGAGATCATCCCATGTAGCGACTTTCATCTCGGCACATCCCAACCTTGCGGCTAAGTGACCATGCTTTTTACACCTCACAGAGACTAGTATCGGGACTCACGGACCTTCGGTTTCAACACCTTTAGATTTCCCGTTTACACATAGCTTATTTAGAAAAACCACAACTTAAAATAAAATAGTATAAGTTCAAAAGCATATTTAAATTTAAGAAAAAGCGATTTTCCCTATATTTATTAAATCACATTTATTACACTTAACATTAACATAATCATGATGTAATTGAAATCCTCGACCTTTTTGAAGGCTGCAACATCGGTTATGAGCCGGCAAGATGCAGCAAACTTTTATCGGTCTCGGATTATTATTCTTACTATATGCTTTCTTTTAAAGACTGCCACATCGGTTGTGAACCGGCGAGAGCCAGTAAACTTTTATCAGCCCACAGTTTATATTATTACCTTATTTATCATCATATATTTTTTTTACACATTATTTCATGATATATAGAGAAGACTTCTTTTTGGAAAATTTAAGTATAAATTAGAACTAAGACAAAAATGTTATTGACTACATTTAAAAAATTGTTGATTTAAGTTTAATTTTCAAAAATAGCACGTATTATTAGTCTGGTTAGGAGCTTATGGGAGAAAAAGCCACAAATTACACTTATGCACTTGTAAGATTTCCAAATAATCCTTGCTTAGCATCCAACTCATGCTTAACTCTATCATTTTTCGTTCTTCGCGAATTTAAAATCTTTAATAAAAATATCCGCGAATGCTAAAAGTTAAGGAACAAGCTAGAGCTCAACACGCTCGATCGAGTCAAAATTTATTCTTATTTTACCCAGCAGGAAAGTCAAAATTGTGACAAAACACTTATTTTATTTTTGAAAATTTTTAAAATTTTTCATTTTTTTGGTATTTTGGTGGTAAAAATGGGATTACGTGAAAACAACGACTGCAGGCACAATCAAATCGATAGATCCCCCCCATACTAGAACTAAACATTGTCCTCAATGTTTTAAGAAGGGTCTCTACGTAAATCTAAAGCCGTTTATTAAGTATGCTCAAAGATAAACGTTAGTCGATAAGATTAGGATATTGGATTCCCAAAATGAAGCTGAGGATGTGAAGCTCGAGTGATCGAAGGACAAAAACCGCGAGCACGAGAGACTTCAAAATCTGGGACAATCCTGGACATACAACAAAAAACACAAAGCATGAAAAATGAAAGAGGCGAGCCTCCTCACAACACACTTATTCATTACTAATAAACTACCATACTACTACTATGGATAAGCATGGGTTGCCACCCACGAAGCGCCTTGTTTTTGGTAACCGAGTCACAAGCTCGACTCGACCCCGAATTCAATGGTCCATGGGGAAAGTTTGGAGATCCGGGACAACCACGAGTGGTATGTCCCTTTCAAAGTAGTGCTTGAGTCTATGACAGTTCACCTTGAAATTTGGCCCGTCGGTTTAAGATAACTCGAC
>BQNB010154970.1:0-15451 GCA_026074375.1 Tanacetum coccineum
TATGATGTGATTTGGGTGATGGTCGATAGACTGACCAAGTTAGCTCATTTTCTAGCTATACAAGAAGATTTCAGGATGTGAAATTGGCAAGGATTTATATTGATGAGATAATAGCAAGGAATGGAATTTTGGTGACGATCAACTCAGATTGAGATGGATGATTTACCACGTGTGTTAGGATTTATGTTTTCCTAACTTAGTACCGACAGTACAAATAGTTAGTACTGATAGTTATAGTTAGTACCGACAGTACAAAATGTAAGTACCGATCAAATAGTTAGTACTGTTAGTAGAAAATAGTTAGTACCGTTTATGAGATATGTGTGAGATATTTTAGGAAAAGATATGTGTTGTGATTTGTAAGTCAGTTAGGGTTTATCCTTGTTCTATAAAAGGATTCCTATTGGCATAGTTAGATATACGACTTCAAGATATCTCACAGCAAAATCATATCTAGTTAGTTAGTAATCTGTAATCATTCAAAGCAGATTAATAGAAGTTATTATTCAGTTCTACATTGTTTTTCTTAGTACTTGTGTTGAGATTCCGCATCAACATATAGTATTCATAATCAGTGTTTCTGTATAGTCAATTGTATTTATACATCTTGGCTATCATCCTTAATAGGCTGCAGAGATCTATTCATTAGGGAATCTCATAACTTGGCAGCATATTTACTCTTTAATACCAACTCAAACATCTGTACTTAGACACAACTAACCTCCCCGTGTGGGATGTGTGGGACGTGTGTGTGTTATAAAGGAGGTCACAGGGTCGAATCCTTGTGGCTTCGTTTATGAAAAATATATATTTTTTTCTTTTTTTAAGATTTATATAAAATGCAAAAATAAGCTACTTTAAACATAGACTTTTGTTGAAACTTGAAAAAAAGTGAGAAAGTAAGCTTTGATAATGACAAGTTTAACTATTTCTAAGAATGTCCTATATTCTAAACTGATGGGCTATTTTTAGGCAAATAAAGCTATGAACTCAAAAGACAAGCTAAAGCAAATATTACTCGACACCTATCAAGCTACTACAAAAAATAAAAAGCCAAGTAAAATAGACTGGTTTGGCACAAAAGAACAGACAGAAAAGCCAGAATAAGCAATTAAGAAGAGAACACTAACTGCATACACAACAGCCTTAAGGGCACTTTTTTTTTGCTTAAAAATAAGCCCCTTAGAGTGGTCCTTTAGCTTAACAGCTTACTAGGGCTTAAAGGGTAGCTTAGGGACTATCTAAAACAGCTAAAAGATAACACTTTGGAAATCAAACAAGCAGCTAAAATGGCCAATAAAAATGGCTGTTTGCACTAGGGCAAGTATTTTGAAAAGACCACAGGGACGGCATAAGCAAGCTTATTAAATAAGGGTCATAAATATGGCTTCAAAAAGAAAATAAAGTTAAACAGATGGAGAGAAGATCCTAATGAGCTTTATACTCAAAAATTAATAAAGATAAAATATTTTTAATGATCTGATAAAAGGAAATGAAATGGTGGACAGTTTCTGACTATGAATATTACTTACAAAAAAAACTTGCAGAATTTGCAAAACACAAGGTGAGACTCAAAAAGACTTTACAATAATGCAATTATGACTCTTTAAAGGACACAAAAATGACACACAAAAGACTGTTTTCAATTCTCAATCAAATAAGCTCTTGTGGACAGATTTTGCCACACAGATTCAAATGGGCTTTTTAGAAAACCTTAAAAATAACTTTTTGACTTCAAAACTAAAATGAACAGTTTGAAAATAACTTAAAAGAGATGGTATAAGTTGGCTAAAAGACCCAAATGGTTTTTAACTCCTTTTGACCCTTTTTGACCCCTTCTCCCAAACACCCCTTTAACTTTTAAAACTGATTTTGAAGGTTTTAAGCTTAAGTTTTTGAAAAATAGAATATCAACAAACAATGGTAAGCATGAATAAGCAAAGTCCAAACAAAAATAAACACCTAAATAATCAAAATAAGAATAAGCAGTTAAGAGCATATAATGACAGTTTTGCATAAAAACTTAAACAAAAGACCTCAAAGCATTAAACAAGCATAAATGAACATAAAGGACATAAATAAGCACAAAAAAGCATAAATAAGCACAAAATAAGCTATGCTACAGTAGATAAACAGAAATGTAAAAAGGAAACATACAAAGGGTCCTTAGCTTTTTGGCAAGGAAATAAGCTCTCAACAGCTTATAAATCAAACCTATGTGCTTACCATAAGCTCTAAACCAAGGCCATCCCTTATGTACCCTGCTCCTTGCTTCTTGACAGATTCTTGATATTTGACTTTTTTGACAGGAAATGAAATAAGCTTTATACAAGTTTTTAATAACTTCAAAAACTTATAAAAGGGCTTAATGACCAGTATTTAAGGAACAGACAACCTAGGTGGTCTTTGTCCACACTTTGCTACCATCTTCTTTCTAGAACTCCTCTCATACCATAATGAGAAACCATTAGCCAGAGCATAGTAGGTTAGGCACTCTTTGAATTGTTCAACGGTTACATGCTTTTCACCAACCTGCAATTAAAACATAAATATTTGTTAATAAACATCATTTATAAACAACAGAATGTAAAAAATTAAACTCCAAAAAAATCTGAATTTTCTGCTAGATCTCTTCTTATTTCCCTGGGATTGTAGTTCAATAGGCTAGAGCACCGCCCTGTCAAGGCGGATGTGACGGGTTCGAGCCCCGTCAGTCCTGACGGATCCAATAAGTACATCAGTCCGCCTCTCCATTTTCTGTGAAATGAAGGGACAGCGAGAATAATTGAATTTCGAAGGGGGTTTCCTCTTTTTTTAAGGATTCTCTCGAAGAAAGAACATACCCTAAACTAAAATAAAAATAACTAAAATAGTGAAGTTGACAGAATATTTCATCTTTTATTCCGCGACTCGTCTTTCTCATACTTCTTTGTTTTGTCTTCCAAAGAAAAGAGGATCACTAAAATTTAGAACCTAATTCCTGTCTTTTTCCACTTCGCTTACCTTTGGTTTCTTTAGTCTCTAGTGTGTAGTTTTATCATACATTGGATACTTCTCCACATGTTTTTCAACATAAATGAAAGGATCTTAAGTTTTTCCATACTCATCAGTAGTTTTAAGCCTTGTCAATAGCTCATTCATGTAAATATCATGTTCCTCAAAAGTCTCACCTCTAAAATTATCAACAGGCATACTGTTTTCATCATTTGTGTCATTCATTTTATGAAACTGGGTTACCTTTAGCTTTAGCTTTTGCCTCTCTATTAGCTTTCATCATATTTCTAAGTTTAATCAATTCTTCTTCACCAGGAGTAAGATAGTCAACTGACTTATCTGAATCATACTCACTATCAAACTCACTATCACAATCACTATAAACAGTACTAGCCATAGATTCAACACCCTTTGTTTCATTTTGACTAACCTTCTCTTTGCCCTTGTCTATAGTACTAATCCTAGCTTCAACACCCTTTGTTTCATCTTGACTAACCTTCTCTTTGCCCTTGTCTGTAGTACTAGTCCTAGCTTCAACACCCTCTGTTGCATCTTGACTTATACCTTCTCTTTGCCCTGTCTATTTTTTGTGGATGCTGAGAAGTCGCACCCTGTTGTTCAACCTCATCTCATCCTGGAAAAGTCATTGCAATACCTTTTTTAGGAGGGTCTATTATCTTAGAAACACAAGTATGCATCTCAGTTGTAATAACTTGACTTAAATACTTTAAAAGATCCATATCTAAGTGATCAAGATAAAGATCAAGCCTACTAAGTGTCTCTTCAACATCAAACATGTAAGATAACTCCCTATCGTTACTAACCCTAACTAAACCCCTTTCTAACTCTATATTTGGTACTTAGTAATACAAACCTTGAAAGTAGTTTCCACATTTTTCTTCTAATTATTCAACAAACTTTTTGTAAGGCATCCTTGGAACAACCATATTAAGGATGACACCATTAGTATAGCTTAGAGGTAAATGGGAAAAATAACCGTCATTATGAACATCAAAACAATGCATGTCGGTCCCTGGTATCATTTTGTTAGATAAATGAAAAAAAAGATTAGGGTTCATGAACATAAAACAACGATTAACAAACAAATTAAAAAATTAAAATGAATTGTCAATCATTGTTACATACTTGAAGACATAAATTAGGGTTCGTGTAGGATCGCTGAATTAGGGATTGTGTGAATTAGGGTTCGTGTAAGATTAGGGATTGTGTGAATTAGGGATCGTGTGTTTTTAGTAATATGAATTAGGGATTGTGTGTTTTTAGTTACATACCTGGGACTTTGTTTATTTGCAAAATGAACCCCTCAATGTGTAAAACGGGAAATTTTAAAGGATAACAGGAAAAAAGTTAATTAATATAGTGTCACGTCAAATTACTTCCGTTGGAGTGATACAATAGAAAGATTAGGAAAAGATTTGTATTCTTTAAGAAAATTAATACTTGGATGCTTAAAAAAGAAAAAAAGGTGAAAACTTTGATGCTTTTTTAGACCGTTAGTCCTATAAACTTATATGAGTGATGTTTTATAGAAAGACTTCTATACCATCATTTAATTATACAAATGTTCATATATACATATTTTTATCTTTACTTTATTAATTTTTATAAAGGGGTGATATATTGGGAGGCCATCAAACTTTTAAGTTTCTCTCATATAGATCATTCATTTTTGAAAAGTAACTTATAGGCCACCAAACTATGTATATAACTTCGTTTAAAGCAATTCTGGTCAAATTTAATCCAAATACTGATGCAGGCCCAAGTATTGAAGAACGGGCCATTTTATTTCTGGAAGCCCAAGATCGTGTGAAGAAAAGCCCTTTATTCAAAATGTCATAACTTGGGCTCAAATGATCCGTTTCAGGCCCAAGACCAGCCGTTTCGAAGCTTGGAACGAGGAGATCGCCGTGGTAACCAACATAGTTGGGTTACGAAAGTTTCGAGCCTTGAATCATCATATTTTAGGAGTTATTTACATTTTCGTGTTTTTTTAAGAATTTGGAACTTTTGTTTTTGGCTTAACTTTTGGCCCGTTTGTCTTTTAGGGCCCGTTTCAGTTTCATTTTCCTATTTAAGTATTGTGCTATGCATCTGGCTATTCAGTTCCAAAATATATGAAAAGTTTATTTTTGGCAGTTTTGTCAAGAATTTTGCCTAACTATCGGTATTCCTTTCGAATCACGATTATTAGAAGAGTTGTTTCTGGGTATTCGTAGAATTCAACAGATCCAATTAGTTATTCCCTTTTATCACATACTTACATCAATATTATTCAAACGGGGAGAATGAGAACCTAACACTAACATACTAAAACTAATACGAAAAAAACCAGCACGAGAATTTAAGTTTTATACACTTTTTAAGTATTTTTAATAATATAAATTAAACACTTAATTAAGGGTATAATCGGATATTTCACTTAAGCTTTTCATTGATTTGCTTTGATAAGTTAGAGGTTATTCAACATTTTATATCTCTTAGCATAAATTTGAACGAAAACTGGTGTAGACGAAAACAAACAGATAGTTGGACGGCTATAAGTGCATTTCAATCAATGGAAGACCTTATGTTATAAGTTGAAAACTTGACGTGCCTTACATATACATTATCCTTTAAATAAGCTAAGCCAAACACTATATGAAATTATGAGCTTATTATATACTAATATAATTATGAAACACTTTGTCTTCATTAAATTATCTTATTTTTAAGTTGAGTAATACAAGTTAATATGCAATATGTACAAAAATGTATAATGCTATGTATAATATATTTAAACAATAATTCTTTTACACATAAATTTTAAGGATTCATTAGTTAAGTTTAATCGTCAATTTTTTTTGTTTGTGTATGGACATATAATTTTTAAAAATTGAATATTTAAAAACAATTTTCATATTTGTATGTATTTTAGTACAAGTTTAGTGAAATCATCTACATAGGTATTTTTAATTTAGGTGTTAAACATGCAACCAACCCTTATCCTTATGGATTTTAGAAAACATGTGTTAAACATGCAAATTAATTCCTAATCGTGATAACAGAAAAAGAGGTGTTAATACATGCAGACTAACCCAAAATTTAAGTTGGCAATTAGTGGAGACGCCACTTATTGTGACCCTTATGTTTTAATCTATACAAGAACCCGACTCCGGCTCGGTGTGTAAACGGTGTTCGGCTCGAGCCGCGATTCCACACTACACTCAAGCCGTCCTCCCCCTGCAGCCGATCCGAAACCCGACGGCTTCACAACAGTTTGCTGGCTCCACTTCAATAAAATGTTATTAGTATAATAAGTTAGGTTGATTTTTTTTTTTGAACGGCAAAAATTTATTAAACTAGCAAGGAGCTAGAAAACAATTACAAGGAAATAAATTGGGGATTTTTTAACCAATCGTCCCAAGAAAACGTCGTATGACAACGACTTTTACACCAATTGAAAGCACAAAAAACTATAGCATCAAAAATTTCCGAACGTCTTGGAGGAGATTCTTCAAAAATGATCCGATTCCTAAAGTTCCAGATAAACCACCAAGATACGAAGAACACTCCCTCCAACATAGCTTTGACCTTAGAGGAGAACTGAATCGAAAGAATCCAAGACTGCCACTCTTGGAACGATGACCAGTCATGAGGATCTAAGCCCCACCATCTGCATATGCGACGAAGAACAAGCTGAGCCAAATCACAACGGAAGAAGATGTGGCAAACATCTTCCTCGCAGACTGAACAAACCGGACAAAGAGACGACTCAATAGTGATGCCTCTGCGAATCAGATTAACTCGAGTCGGTAAACAATCTTGCCGAGCTCGCCAAGCGAAGATGTTAACCTTAATAGGGATGTATTTGATCCATCTAGTCTGGGCAGCTTGATGCGGAAGGAAAAGATCATCAATGTAGTTACGAATCTCCTTAACCCGGAAGTTACCATAGCAAAATAATAATGCTAGTTAATTTGAAAGAGAACAAAAAGGTGCTATTGGCAAACTTTAAGGTATTGAGCTCGTTAAATATAAGAATGTTCCACCCCGAGCATTTCTACGGAACGAAATATCTATCGGAGCACTAAGCTTAACAGCCACCGAGGCTTCTTTGTTCAGGTCCAATACGAACAAGCGAGGAAATTTGACACGTTGAGAACGGTCTCCGATCCAACATCGAAACCTAGAATATGAATCATCACCTATAAAGTTGCGTCTTTTTACAATGCGACCAGAAATCAAAACCTTTTCCCTTTTAACTTATTGACTTCCCTTCTTTATTGAACACCAGTTAGAGATAGACTGTCGAGTAGTTTCCACCGAAGACATAAAGGACACGAATGACTTCTATACCACTAAGAGAATCTTGGGATACAAAACGCCAGAACCATTGAGAGGAGGGCACGGTTTAAAGAGCAAAAAACTCGAGACTCTAAACCAATGTTTTTTTGAAGTAAAACCTTTATTCCAGCGACCCATGTAACTTTTTTTTCTGACTTGGTCGCACCATTAAAAAACGGGCTGCGGATAGACTCCATAACCTTCAAGACACCTGTAGGGACTTTAAAAATGGACATATTATAAATCGGCGATGCCCCAAGAACGGATTTCAAGAGAGTTAGACGACCGCCTATCGAAAGGGTTTTCACCTTCCACTTAGAGAGGCGAGATCTAAAGCTTAAGATATACGTCATCCCAAGCCTTATACAGAGAAGAGTATTCTCCACCATAACGCCTAGATTGCGGAATTTGTTGCTAATATTTAGAACAACTATTGAAGAGGCTGCCTGCTTCTACCACTTGGTGCGGAACGCACACACCCCTCCCCCTAACAGGTGACTTTTAGGATATTTATTTGAAGTCCAGTAGCAAGAAAGAAGCTCTTTTAAAATGTTGATAATACCATAGATTTTCCTTGGAGCATTCTCCTATAAAACAAGCGTCGTCTTGCTAAAAGAGGTGAGATAAGGATTCAACGAACCTGGTAATTGAATACTTTTGAACAAGCCCTCGTTACACACGGTTGAAAGATAATAAAGAGTTCCATGATTAAGATTAAAGAGATATGAAGCAAGATGATCTCCTTGTTGAGACCACGTTGGCAAGATTACTCATTAGATAGGACTTCCATTATTCAGATAGAAGCCTAGAGAAGTAAGAGTACCCAGAATCCAATTACACCCGTTGCCCAAAACCAAACGCCTCAAGCACTTCTAATAAGTATCCTAACGAACCGAGTCGTATGATTTGGCAAATCGCACTTTAAAGAACATCGCACTTTTGTTCTTTCTTTTACACCAATAGAGAATTTCATCAAGTATAACAAGGGCAATCTAAAATTATCTTACAGCAACAAGAGCGGAGAGGGATTGGGTATCGGAGATGCGATCTGCAATGACCGGAGCTAATTCTAATTGGCAAGTTACCTTGGTTAACCACTTTTGTATACACTCAAATCATATATCTTATAGCCGAAATCATTAACGAATTTAGCATCCATGTCTTCTGGAATTAGGGCTACATAAGGAGAATTACTTCCTTTTGTAATAAGAGTGTTAACGATAAAAATTTTCGACCGCCTCGCTAAAAGTCAAGACATGCAATTCCCAAGATTTCTTAAAATTTAAAATGGTGAAGCATGGGGCCCGGGAAAAACTGATTTTGGTTAAATCAGTGTCAATAGACAAACCTTCTAATATATTTATCACTTGCTTATATAACTTTATCAAGTTTCCATATAAGCTAGCTAATCAGTTCTTCACATATAAACTATATGACCATTATGAAGGCTATCCATGGAGATGATGGGAGAATTGGTAAGGACATAAAGGCGTGCAATCAATTTGTTGTGTGGAATATCGTGAACGAAATTATGTCCTAAAGAATAAGGCTTTAATTTTCTTGAATTTTATGGTCTTAAGTTGGTAACGGGAACAAAACATATCTTCTGGAAACGACAACTGATTGGAGGCACACTCTTAAAAACTTGTATCGCGTATTTATGCTCTTGAGTACTATAAAAAGTGAACGTTTGTGCGAAAGTTAGCTGATACGCGATGGATGCTTCGTTTCGTCAAAAACCGAGGGGGAGGTATTGAATGGTAATCCAGTTTAATGAGATGCTGTCTTGATGTACAGATGTTCTTTTTACCCTGATATCAGATAGATGGATATGGTCTTTGGAAGGTTCGGGGGATTTCTCTGTTGCCTTTACTCGTAAAGCAATAGATGATAAAAGGCTTACGGTTGTCAACTCTAAAACTCGTTGGATTAAATATGTTCCCATCAAGGTAAATGTACACGCATGGAAAGTCAAGTTAGATGCTTTACCAACGAGGTTTAATATATCCCGCCGAGGTATTGTGTTAGATTCTATCTTGTGCCATATTTGTAATACTGGCGTGGAGTCTTTTAGTCATCTCTTCTTCACGTGTAATTTGGCCAGACAGCTTTCATGTAAGATCTCTCAATGGTGGGTTACCCCTTTTGTCGAAGTTAATTCCTATGGTGAATGACGTCTTGGGGAGGGTCGTGTCGTTGTGGCTCTCTCCAAACACAACTGATTTTGAAAGCGTTTTTTATGTTATGTGGGTGGGCACATTAGTTCATTACCGGAACTCTATTACTTTTTGATTCTAAAATTCCTTTGAGGCGTGATTTTTGCTGAATTGTGTCTGGGACGTTTTAGTGGTGTAGGTATCGATGGTTAATGCCTGTTTTGTTGAAAAACGATTGGCTTAAAAACCCATATCTTATTTCCTTGTAAATTCTAGTTTCTTCCTAGTTTTTTGATCGAATAAATTGTTGTTCCAAAAAATATATATATATGACCATTATGATCATTTAACTTGGATGTGGTTCTCATAATAAAAGGTGTTTGTTGTCTAGTTCATAGTGAGTACCATTCATTTGCATATATTGTTGTATGTTATACTACCTTCGTCTCAAAATTATTGTTTATAGATAAAAAATACATAGTTTAAGATTTGGTTTTTACTAAAGTAAAAAAAAAGACAGTTTTATTTTTTGATAATTAATTACTACAGTATTTTCTTTAATTTTTGTAAATATCAATTTGAACTAGGGGTAATATGATAAACTTAAACAAATATGACTTTTATTTTTAGTAATGAACAATTATTTTATGACGTACTAAAAATGAAAGATAAACTATAAAATTGGGACGGAGATAGTAATAAATTTGGTTTCCCTTATTTAAATACGTCTAAAATAACAATGACCGTCGTTCTTGAAAGACTTTGAAAAAGTTACAAGTTGCAAAGAGAATCACGTCCCCAAAAAAATAATGATATTCTAAAGTGCGAGTTGTTGATATGTTATACCTTGTCTAAAGATGATGTTGACTTTATCCCGAAAATTGCTGTACAGTTACAAGTTAATAGCAAAACATGTTTTGAAAAAACCGATAAACGTGTTAAGTATTGGTCCCATGCTGTGTTCGACACGGAATATCTATTCACGTACATCTAGATTAATAAATTGTTTTTTGTTAGTAAAAGTTTCTTTATTAGTGGTTTAATTATTTTATTTAGTTTAACTGATCGATGGAAATTGCAGTTTGATCAAACTGGATAACTATTATTGTTTTTTCTTATTTTTCAAAGGGGAGCACCAATATACAAGATTGCTGTAGTCTGGATAAAACAATGTTAATATTTCAAACACGTAGTTCTAGTTATATGGGGTTATATTTCATAGGTTTAACTAGGTTGAAAATAGAAAAGAGCAATGTTATAACTTTTTTAATTTTTACAAAAATATATTCATAAAATGACATGGTAAGAGAATTTGAGCAATTACGTTGTGTTATATTTTTTCATTTATATTTTTTACCCATCATATTCAGTTATTCACATAACATACAAATATGTGGATTTTGTTTTATAAATATTTTACGTATGAAAACTGGCAGTTTTAGAGCAAAGGGGTGTGGTGATTTATCACTTGCCACTACTTTTTTAGTGTGCTCCTATGTGGCATGCAAATTGGGGCTATCGATGATATCCCAAGAGCTAGCCACATTTTCGCATTGGTTTTAGCCACTTCTCCAACGCACAAACAAACAAACAAAAAAATTGCAACGTTCCATTTCAAACGGCTACAAACATTTAATATTTTTTTTATACTTTTTTTTCATCCTTTTTATTATAAATACAACCTCCCACTTTACTTTTTTAAACACAAAAAAAACTCTATCCTTCTAATATTTCTATCAAAATAAAAAAAAATGTCTCAAAATCCAAATGAGCAGGGTATTTTCACTCACCTTCTAAGTTCCCAACTCGTCATACCAACAGAAACTGGCTCAAACCCGTCTACACCATCGTCACAACATTCACAATCTTCGTCGGCATTCCAACAATATCCCGGTTTTGGTACGCAATATGGGGTACCTATATCGCCACCGGAACAAATTTACCGCCAACAACAAGAAGTTTATTAACCACCAACTCAACAACCAATCCAAAATTTCCAACAACAAAAAAAATGCTCAATTCCAAAATCTCCAAAAACAACCAGATGTTTTTCAACAATCACAACTTCAACCACGTTTCAAAGAACAACAACCTCAACCAACCAAAGATAACCGTAGGGGCAAACGAGTGGCGAAACGAGCCACGATTGATTTAGTCGATGAGAACGAGAAGGAAGAAGAGCCTATTCGACAGTGTGCGCGTTGGACAGTGAGAAGAAAATTTTGCTACTAGTGTTGGATGAAACATGAGAATGGGCCAAATTGGAGCCGACCGATCGAGGGATCGTTTTGGGGGAAAGATTATGGATGACTTAACACTAGTTCGACCAGTTATGTACCAGACATATGCTCAAGGTAATGGACCAGGGACAAGTGATTGCCAAAAAAATTCAACGCTTGTTACAAACTTTTGAAGTAAAAGCGGAGAAATTGAGGGGAATCAAATCGAGGCTGCAAAGGTATAACTTTTGCAGCTCAACAGCCGAGGGGGAGATGTTTCAACTCGGCAGTGCTGGCGTATTTTAAAAGGTCACTCCAAATGGGACGCTCCGAAACCCCTTAATACGGAGGATCACACCGAAATTTTTAGGGCTGATGTGAGACCTCGTCCCGCGGGCAAAACTTGACCCGCAAAAAAGACCAAATCTGAAACGACGGGGAGCAGTGGGGGAAATGCATCGGGGCCTTTATCTGATTATGTATTAAGGCCTTAAGCGCAAATTCAAGCGGAACCTACCGCATACGAGGGCGAAGAAAGCAATAGAAAGGGGCGATGGATAGAGGTCAAAGAAATTGCAGTTTTCATATTGATGTTGATTCCGCGGCGGAACTAAAGCGTGCTTATCCGAAGCAGACGAGAAAAAAAATATTGCAAAATATACTCACTAGTGACCGGATAATAAATTAGTTTTTTAAGTCATTTTTCCGTTTTGTTTTAAAATTCCGTATTGTTTTTAAATTCCGTATTGTACTTTTATTTCTGTATTGTAATTTGTATTTTTATTTAAATGAAATAAATTTAGTTTGTATGAAAAATTGAGAAAAATAAATAAATTGATGAGTGGTGGGACCCAAGTGACTAAAATATGATGTGTTATGAGTGAAGGGGTATTTTGAGTTGTTGTGTTGAAATGAGATGGCGATGATATGACACTCAATGAGGCCCAAATGGCTAAACTTTTTTAGCCATTACACCCCTTGCTCTTGCTACCGAAAATAGTAGTCAAAATACTATAGTTTGTGGCTTCCTATGTTATGCTCCTTGTTAGTAGTAAGTTAGTAGTACATAGAAAAGGCATAAATCTTTGTATGAAATTTGAGTTCTTTTGATATTAGTTTAAAGAAATCATCTTCATCTCCCATAAGGATGTAGTGCCTCAAAAAGCAATCCATAAATTACTTAAAAAATGTGATTACTGTGTAGCCCAAATCTGTTGGCTAGTGTCACGTGCCACACCACCACTCGTTCAAGATTCATTTGCTAAATGATGCAAAATTATGATTAAAAGGTACAAGCAAGATTACCCGCGCGTTGTTGCGGGGCGTTAATTTTTCGCGCGTTGTTACGAGACGGTATTTTTTTTTCTATTTTGTGCAGGTTTATTTTTCGTTCTCTGTAGCGTTATTTTTATATGTTATTTTGTCCTTTCTGTGAATTTATTTTCACTGTCTCATGTTTAATAGTTTGATTTTTTTATATGAGCTTATGTGTTGGGCCTCATGTTTAAATGTTTGTTTTTTTTTGGCCGTATGGGTTTTTTTTGACCTAGCGTACGTCGATTTTTCATTGCGCCGTTTATTTTAAAGTTATCAGCTATTTTAGTGTTTTTTTAGTTCAACATTTTTTATAAAAACGTACATATGTCAGAAGCATCACAATTTGTGTTCTTAGATGCACCTCTTCTTCTGCAGACATGGTTTACAGATGAAGAGGTAAAACCTCTGAAAAAACAAACGAAACCTTAGTATAAATACATTATAAAAGAAACTTATCTTATGTTAAGTGTGAAAATGCTATTTAACGTTGAAAACGTGAGATGATGCGGCATTTCGTTTTTATTTTAAACAAGCAAAAGAACCTGCGCGTTGCGGCAGGGCTAATTTTTTTTTACGTTTTGGGGGTTTTTTTTTTGCGATGCGTTATGGCGGGGCTAATTTTTAATATTTTCTTGTTATGTATGATTCGGGGGAAAAAAATTGCGTTGAGACGGGCTAATTTTTTCCCGAATATTTTCTTTTTTTGGGACGGTTTTGTAAATTTTTTTACGGGAATTTTTGTGTAAGAAAATCGTAAATAGTTAAAAGGTGAGAGTCCGTTTTGTATTTTTTTTTACGTTGGGCCAGATTTTAGGCTATTTTTGGGTTGTTTTTTTTGGCTAATTTTTTCCCGGATATTTCCTTTTTTTTACGATTAGGGAATTTTTTTTTGCTTTGGAACGGGTTAAATTTTTCCCGAATATTTTCTTTTTTTGGGACGGTTCGATATCGACGTGTTTTTTTTGTTAATTTTTTTACGGGATTTTTTGTGTAAGAAAATCGTAAATAGTTAAAAGTTGAGGGACCGTTTTGTATTTTTTTTTTACTTTGGGCCAGATTTCAGGCTAATTTTGGGCTAGATTTTTTTTACTTTGGGCCAGATTTTATGCGAATTTTAGGCTAGTTTGTCGACAAATGTGTATATTAGTAATAATTTTTTTATATGGCTTATGTGTTGGGCCTCATGTTTAAAGTATTGTTTTTTTTTTGCTATATGGGTTTTTTTTAATATAATGGGTTGTACGTTTGTGACCATATCGATTATTTTAAAGTTATTAGGTATCGAAGATGTTTCCGCGGGTATTTTTTTTATCTGAATAAATCGGAACTTTTGTAATATATTTTTTTACCTCCTACTTTGTGCATACAAATTTAAAAAAAAACAAAAAACAAAAACAAAATAATTTAAAAAAAAAACCAAAATCGGGCTGACCCAAAATGGGAGCCCGTTACTGTAGCTATGTAGATCCACTGTGTGGCAGTGGATTCCGTGAATGTGTAGTAATAAAGTGAAAATGTGATGTTGAGTTGAGTTATCCTTTATAATGTTGGTCACCGTTAGACTAAGTGCAATAAAGAGCTCAGGAGATCGACATATTCCATGCCACGTCAGTTTCTCTCTTGAGGCCGACACCACAAAAAGCATACCTCACAAAAATACATTAAATAAACACTACACACACAAAAAGCATCACACAAGTCGATCATTTTTGGGACAAACATCTCTATTTTGTGTTCAAAGACTAGTCTCATGTCGAGTAGTGCAGTAAGGAGGACTAGTCCCTAATGGAGTGTTTGTTTCGGCTTATATATGGGCTTATGAGCTTATTTGATTTCGGCTTATATAACATAAACCCCAATTTTTCTAGCTTATATTAAGACTTGTGGGTTTAAAATAAGTCGGAAAATTAAAACTTATATTATATAAGCCGAAATCAAATAAACTCACAAGCCCACGCATAAGCCGAAACGTCTTGTTTTAACTTTTACAACACTTGGACATGATTTCATCTAAGAAACAACAAATTTACCCAATGTCCCATACCCATAAACATACAAAAAGACAGCAGAAGGAAGAAGTAACAATTTTGAGCATAAAGGTAAATACATTTTTCACTTTATCCAAACATTACTACTACTCCTTCAGTATCATTTTCCACCTTTTAAACATTCTAATCTAACGTGCCTTAATTCAAGGCCAAACCAAACCAAATTCATCTTCATCATCACAATCAGTCCCCCAAAAATTCTTTCTTTCATATCTTTTTCGCACACACGCAAGATCCACCGTCCATTAACTCACCAGATCTAATCACTTTCATTCTTCATTTCTTGTTCCATTCATTATCAATTAATTAACCTTCATCTGTTCATGTGATTATCATAATTATATCTGCATAATGTACGGACAATTGTTCCGTT
>BQNB010154971.1:0-13415 GCA_026074375.1 Tanacetum coccineum
AATATAGAAGATACAGTGTGGAGGAATCTTCAAGGAAACAAAGTGTTGATTTAGAAGTTATTTGATTCCTGTGGAGTACACTTTGTGAGGTTTCAAGACATGCATATCTTTATGCTGGTAAAAAAGAGATATCCCCTTACACCTGCTACAATCACAGATATGCTGAATAGGAAGCTTCAAGCTGATCATTTGAATGAAATGTGTTATCAATTTCTTAAGCTCATCACAAAATAACTCAAGAATCAATGAAGTGTTTGGAAGCATCCTCCTGGTGATTATGAAGCTTTTAATGAAGAAACATGAGATTTTGAAGATAAATATCAAGTTTAGGGGAGGATTGTTAGGATTAAAAGACTTTTTGTTAATCTTGGAGTAACTGCTGTTAAGGTTAGAGTTACTGCTGCTAAGCAAAACTTAGTGTTGTTCAGTAATCTTAATGAAAAATATGCTAAGTACTTAGTACTGCTAGTTACCACTGCTAGTGTATAGTACTACTGATAGTGTAACTTAGTTGCTACTGCTAGTGTAACTTAGTAATGCTAGTATATGTTAGTACTGCTAGAGTAAAGTTGGTACTACTAGAGTAAAGTTAGTACTGCTGGTGAAGATTGAAGAAAATATTCTACGTAGTTACTACTGCTTGTACACAGTTAATGCTGCTAGTACAAAGTTACAACTGCTAAAAGATTAAGACTGCTGAAAGAGTTTATGCTGACAGAGAAGAGATAAAGACTGCTCAAAGAAAAGATAAAGATTGTTTATGTGATATGTATGAGATATTTTATAAAAGATACGTATAAGTTATTTTATTAGAAGATCATGATAACTTAGAAAAATATTGTAATCCTATTAGGACTCCTTAGTGTATAAAAGGAGGTCCTAGGATATAGAGTCCTAAGTATCAAAAACGAGTCATTCATAGAATTGTCATAGCTTCAAGGTTTTGTAAGTATCCTACTCCTGGGATCAACAAACTGTTAGGATTAAAAGACTTTTTGTTAATCTTGGAGTTACTGCTATTAAGGTTAGAGTTACTGCTGCTAAGAAAAACTTAGTGCTGTTCAGTAATCTTAATGAAAAATATGCTAAGTAGTTACTACTGCTTGTACACAGTTAATGCTGCTGGTATAAAGTTACAACTACTGAAATATTAAGACTGCTGAAAGAGTTTATGCTGACAGAGAAGAGATAAAGACTGCTCAGAGAAAAGATAAAGATTGTTTATGTGATATGTATGAGATATTTTTGTAAAAGATACGTATAAGTTATTTGTTTAGAAGATCATGATAACTTAGGAAAATATTGTAATCCCATTAGGACTCCTTGGTGTATAAAAGGAGGTCCTAGGATATAGAGTTCTAAGTATCAAAAAATGATTCATTCATAGAATTGTCATAGCTTCAAGGTTTTGTAACCTTAATACTAGGAGAGTATTCGTATTATTTGTAATAATAATATTGGAGCTTTTATTGTTGAATTATATTGTTCTTGTGTTACTATTTCATTAAGAATTCTTCTTATTAATTAAAGATTAGATTCCGCATAATCTTTGATATATTATACAAAGTTTCTACTATAGTTGTGTAGGATTTATCTTGCATAACTAAACCTGACACAAGCTAAGGAATTCAAGATCTATTGAAGTGGGATTCAACAAGAGGTATCCTACTCCTATGATCAAAAACTGTTAGGATTAAAAGACTTCTAGGATTTATATTTTTAGCATTTTTTTTATTTTTAAGCTTTTAGTTAGTTTAAATTTTAGAAAATTCATATCTTAAAATCTAAAAAGTGAAAAATAGTGATTCCTTTTTCTAAAATTTCATTTTAATTTACTTGTTAATCTGTCGCGTTTTATTTGTTTCCCGTCTACCTTTTAAGTGCTTAATTACTTTTAATTGTTCATTTTTAATTGTTGCTTTTATTTGGTAGTTATAGATCATCAAATCATCTATTTTCTCATTCAAATCATAATCCGAGCTAAAACGAGGTTTCAATTGCACAAGTCGTTGGGAAAACGACCCGGGTGATCATACTTCCCGGTTAAATATGCGTATTATATTATATATATATATATATCTTTTAAGAGTGAATTTTCCTTAGGGAATTTTCTTAATTACTCTTTGAATTATTATATTGTGGTATATTTTACAAGTATATAAAACTAACTATCAAGAGGGCGGCCCCCTTAATTCATAACGGGCGGCCCCCTTAATTTTAAGGGGACCACCCTAGTATTTCACGGGTAAAACATTATTTTTCTTGCTTTTTGACCCTCTTTTACCTAGTCTCAGCTATCTTTGCCCAGAATGCTCGAACACAATTTGGAACAACCTAAACTAGTTCAAATTCATTCCTTTTTTAATCCATTCTCTTCTCATAAATCCCTTCCAAATGATCATCACCAACACATCATCCACCGAATCATACACTAACCACTATCAATATCCATGGCATCCACTAGAGCTTCCATCTCCAAAGCCTCCAAGAGACCAAAAATCAACATCGTTCAACCAAAACAATTGTTTGTGGATTTAACCCATGATGACACAAAAAGTCCATCACCTACACTTCAACTATCATCACCTAGTGCTCCTAATGCACCCTCCAAAACACCATCAACCAAAGATACTTTCTCATCATCAATTTACTACATACCCAAATCACCAACCTCGTCAACATCACTTTCACCCAATGGTTACTTAAACTCACCAACATCTCCACCTCCAAGAGTTTCTCCACCACGTCCAACTCAAGAAAATTCATCAAGGGACATCACTCTCACCCTTTCACCAATTACCCCACTTGATGTCCAATTTGATAATACATCACCTTCACCACCTATTGTTGGTCATCCCATTTCTTGGAACCTTCTTGAGGCACATGGAGATTCATGCTTGTGTTGCATTCACAATCGTACTCTCATATTTGGATTGAGAGATGAGCTTCAATATATGTTTTCATATATTGAATACATGCTCTCACAACCACCAACAACCATCATTCCACCACCTCCACCATCTTCACCAAACTAAACATACTCTATGTTTGTCTTCTCAAATAATTGTCCATCCACCATTTTGCAAGCAAGTCCTATAGAGCTTTACTAGTTTTAGGACTCTTTGTAGGTTAAAATTTTCATGTATGTTAGCATGTTATCTATTTTGCTTATGTATGCATGAGTGTGGTTCACACACTATTTTACTTCAACAGGATAACTATTGTTGGTTGCATTACTAGTATGCTATATTTTTCCCTCTTGCTACATGTTAGAAATATTTGTATTGTTCTAAATTGTTTTTGTAGCCAAGAAACCATAGCTCGATTCCTTGGTGCCCACGAACGAGGGGGAGCACACATTAAGGGGGATCAATTATTCCGTCGATTTAACTAGCAATTCTCGACGATGTCTTTTTGATTCTACAAAAAGGGGAGAAATAACATGAAACTCACTAAATACTTGTTTAAAAATAATTTTACATTTAATGAGTTTAAATTTTATAATCATAAAAGAGGAGATTGTTGATAAAATATAATGCCTAAAAACATTATTAATATTTTTCACATCTTTACGTTTTGATAATCACAAAATATAAAAACGTTCAATGTAAAATTAAACGTAAACAAGTAATTAGTAATCAATTTTTATTTTGATAATTATATCATTTAAAGGTATGAATAAATAAATGCTTAATGGATTATATGATCAAAGGAAATTTTTATTCAACCTCAAACTTTTATAAAATGTTGTAAACATTTTTATAAACATTACAAAACATTTTCTACAATTAAAAGAAATGTTTTATTCAAAATAAACATTTTGAAATTCAATTTTTTGGACCTAAAACCTGCTAGACAGGAGGGGTTACCAGAAAATTCCTCCTAACAACAAAATTAAACAAAAAGGGCGCTATAAGCTCGGGGTAGTGCCCTTTAAAACAGTATGGGCAGCGCCCTCCTTAAAAATGAGAATACACGGGCGTAAAACACACCGCTTACATGGTTTAAGGGGACCGCCCACCTATTTAAGGGGACCGCCCCTAGGTAGACGCTCTCCCAGATTGTCCTACAAATACTAGACTTTTCTCCACTATTTTCTCACCTTTTGCACTCATTCTTTCTGTTCTAAAACAGCTCACACATCTCACTAAAATCCTTTGATCATTTAATCATATAGCTTTGTTTCTAAGTGATCCAAGCTCAAATTCCTTCCCTCAAGTGGCAAGAGAGATAAATACTTTCATCCACAAAGTGAAGAAGTATTACACCTCAAGTGTGTATTGCAATCTTGTTGCATCCATATCAAAAATTTGTAAATCAATTGTATATCTTGTATTTGTATGTAGTAGCTAGATCTTGGTGATCTTTGTAAGTATAGTTAGATCGTGGTGATCTTACCAAGTAGTGTTAGATAGTTGTGATATAAGTATGAAGAGGTCTTGAAGTTGTAAAGAAATCGTGAAGTTGTGAAGTCGTGAACAAGTCGTGAAGTTGTGTTGTGATAGATTGGTTCTAGCTAAGATTAGAAATTGACATTTAGCTTTGTGTCGTAAATCGGTGTAAGCAACGTTGTGTACGGTTTTCTCCGCCATAAGGGAGTTTGTTGACATAGTGAAGAAAACTCTCGAGTTTGGTGCTCGGGGAGTGGAGTAGGGCGAAGAGGTGCTTCGTTACCGAACCACTATAAATCCTCGCGTTATGGTTTGATTGTTCTTACTCTTATCTCTTGTCTTACATTACTTCTTCATATCATTCTATTGATTATTTAGATAAGTATATTGATCATATTGTGCAAGTGTTGAAATCACATAAAATCGAATCTAAAAGTTTACAAATACTTTAACACCTTAAATTTAAAAAGCGGTAAACTATTCAACCCCCTTTTAGTTTTCCACAGTGTCCTCTTTTGTGGCAGTGGTAACACTCCACCTTGGACTTATCAAATCCAATGGTCTTAGTACCATTCACAAAAAAATTCCTTCTAGTGTTCTTCAAGAATCTCATTGCCCTCATTGTTAGCATAGCCATCTGCCACCTTAAATCCATATCTTCTAAATCATCAGGATGAATTTGTTGCAAGTCCTCATTGTCAAGTTGTGGACTATTTAGTTGACTTGCAAAGAAAGCACATATAACAGCATCACTCAAGTTATCAATTGTTGTTGAGTTAACAGCAGTAGCTTGAGTGCTAGCAGTTGTAGCACCATGAGCAGTATTAACTGCTCCATTTGTACTGTTGGTGCTGTTTGAGGACACAAAGGCTAGGTTTTGAGTGTTTGTGCTTGAGCTTAATGTCCCTTTGACCTCTGGTTCATAGATCTTCAGGTTGTTGTAAAGATTATCCAAGCTTAATGTATCTATCTCAGGCTTGTTCCTCCACACAATGGTATGTATGTTCTATTATGGTGACAGACTTCTTAAGAACTTTTGATTTACATCTTCTTATGAGATACTTTCACCATGAATCTCTAACTGACTGATAAGCTTTGGAAGCCTATCAAAGGTTTATCTAACACCTCTGAGCTAGATGCAGTAAAATTTTCATACTGCTGCTTTAGAAGATTCCCCTAAGTCTTTTTAGTAGCAGCATTCCCTCTAAACCTCTTCTCAACATCCTGCAGCAATGACTTGACATCTTTGATGGAGTTAAACTTCAATTGATGTTCATTAGGGTTGTCCATCAATAAAGTGCTTCTTGCCTTCAACTCTAACCTCCTTTGTGCCTTTTCTTTAGCAGTTGTAGGAGCAATTGTAGTCTCAACACCTTCAATAACTTTTGTTATTGGATGTCCATTACCATTCTCTATGACTTCTCATAGATAATAATCAATCATCTAGATGTACTGTTCCATCCTCATCCTCCAAAGCTCATACTCACCTGGTTTGAGCATAGGCACTATTGCTACACCCCACTAAATTGTACTCAGTCCTTGATCTTGTCTTCTTAGCAAAGTTCTCAAAGCAACAGGCTCTTGCTACCACTTGTTGGTCCCTGTTAAAACTTCTAAATGATCGAATTCCTTAAGCTTGTTTAAGGTTTAGTTATGCTAGATAGATCTAACATAACTTAGCATAAGAAACTTTGTTTGACAATACTAAAGATTATGCAGAATCTAATCTTTAATATAAAAAGAATTCTTCAGTAACACAAAACAATGTAATTTCAACAATAAAAGCTCTTATTATTACAAATAATACGAATACTCTCCTAGTATTAGGGTTACAAAACCTTAAAGCTATGAACTATACGACTAAGATACATAAGCAAAATTTCTAGATAGCAAAATTCTATGCCCAGGATCTATTTTTTACACCTAAAGGAGTACTAGACGATTTACTAATATATTACTAACTTTGAGTATCTCAAATATTATTTTTAAATACAATCCTTATCTTATAGAATTTGTCTTAAGCTTAAACTTTATTATTTCCAGCAGTTGTAACTTTTAGCATTGTAACTTTTACAAAGCAATAGTAACTTATACACCTAGCAGCATCTAAATGTGTTCAAGCAGTAGTAATACTTAGAATATTTTCTACTAATCTTCACCAGCAGAGTACTAACTTTACTCTAGCCATTTTAACATATATACTATCAGTACTATATACACTAGCAGTCACTAACATTATAACTAGCAGTTAGTAACTAGTAGTATTATTATTACACTTAGCCGTACTAAGTTAACTAGCGTAGTAACTAAGTTCTTTAGCAGTACTAAATTACTTAGCATATTTTTTTATGAAAAGTTATTGAATTTAGCACTACTTTTGTTAGCAGCATAACTCAACCTTAGCAGCAGTAACTTCAAGATGATCAAGAAGTATTTTAATCCCAACAATGATGGTGGAGACTAGCAACAAAGTGATTTGAGCTTGATCATCTCGTATGCAATATCGGCAATTTCTTCTAACAAGAGAATACCTACAAATGATGTATGAAACTAACTAGATTTGAAAACAAGAGAGATATATCAGGTTATAAGAGAGATGTAAGAATAATGGGTGAGAAAAAACATGAGAAATGGCTTGCTATTTATAGGCAAAAATTTACATTATTCACTGATTCCTGCGGTACCTTCCTAGAAGGGTACCGGCCAGTGTAAACCAATGGTACCAGACTTTTACTATTCACCAGTTCAGGCAGTACCTTCCTAGAAGGATACCGGCTAGTGTAATCCAAGGGTATTGGGTGTCTGATAGATAAATTCGAATTTTTGAGCCAAATCTCAAAAAATATTGGGTAATCTTGTAGGATTTGTTCAAGATATGAAGAGATGATAATGTCACTTATGATATAAAAAAGTAAATAATATTTATATAACTTAGAAATAAAAGTCTAAGTAATTATGAGTAGTATGTATTTTTTGATGTGTAATATATGAAGTGTTAGAAAGACTATTTGTATAAAACTTACATAATTTTATTTTCTGCTTCTAATGATTTTATGTTTATTATCGACAAAACGTAAGAGGATCATAAAATAGAAATAAACGTTTTTATGGCTTATATGTATTAACAATTTCTCCACCCCCCCCCCCCTCCCTTCCCCTTTTTGTTGATGACATAACATAAATTTATTTAAAGTAAAGAGTAAAATGTATAAATTTTTAATTAGTCTTTTACTTCTTTCTCTCCCTTTTTGTCAAAACAAAAAGAGTGTCGAAGAAAATTAACAAAAGATGCAATATATAATATGAGTATCAATTTGAAGAGAATTGAATGCAATAATTTGAATGAGAGTCGACCCGAAGAGAATCGAATGAAACAATGAGACTCGATCCGGAGAGAATCGAATGCAATACTCCCCCTTGACAGAAACTTCCCCCAAATGAGGGTGTCAAGGTATCCAAGTGGATTTAATTGTGACAACCATGACTTGAGCAGGTTAGTCAAACTATTAGTGTTGACTTATGTATCTGTTGCAATGTATGGGTTATGTGTTATTTGTATTTATCCTGTGTTTATATGTGTTTATGAGGGATATGTGAGATTGGTAATCAATCCTTGAGTGTGATCGTCTCATTAGATTGGATTGTGTTGGATTTAGTGGAGTTCATGTCTTTCACTTTTGGTGACAAGGAAATGATTTTATAATTTAAGCGTTTTAGTGATTTATCGTGTAAGTATTATATAGATATACGTATTAGTTGTTAGTAATGTTATGTTAAATAGGTGTTAGTAGTTAGAATAAGAAAGAAATGTAAGTTTCTATTTTTGGAAAGTTAGGTTAAATAAAAATAAAAAGTTATTTATTTTAAAAGAGTTAGTAAATTGCATTTACGCAAAAGGTTATATCAAATAAGCTTAGGTTTTATAAAACTTAGGTAATGCAAATATTTAAGTAATTAATAAAATAAATAAAAAAAAAAATGATAATTGGGTTCGGAGGTTATGGGTTTTTTGGGGGAAAAAGGAGGAAAAAATTGATTCTACTGGACTCTTAATATATAAATACTAAACCTTTTATCCCTATAATTACTTTTTAACTCCCTATACCATGATCGGCTGAATTAATTTAAATATATAAAAATAAATAATAAAGAATAAAATAATAACAAGAAAACATAATATTAATTAACTCATATAAAAATAATACAAGAAATATTAAAAACTAAATTAATACAATTTCAAATAAAGATTTAAATATTATATATTAGCAAAGAAAAAACAAACTTACTATCAATTTAAAAAATAATCATAAATATATAAAATAAAAGTAATATAAAAAATAAATAATTTAAAAAAAACAAGTAAAAATATAATAAAAAGAATATAAAAAAAATAAGAAGATATCTTATATATAATAAAAAAATATAAATAATAATTCAAAGAGCTAAGAGAGTAGAAAAATTATTTTTCAAGTTAGGGATTTTGTGGTTTAAGAATCAAAGGGTTTAAGTACAAATCTTCTTCTTTGTTTGTTTAATCATCAATTCATGTAACAATTATTAAGATGGATACTTTAGGTTTTTAATAATCTGTAAATTAATATAATTAAATAGTTAATAATGATTAGGGATGAATTATAAGTATGATGGTGTGTTCGGTTAGGTTTAGATGCGTTTGACTTGATTTAGGTTTGAGCAGAATTTAGGGTTGTGTTGTTTCATGAATATCTAGAGGTTAGAAGCATGAATTGATATGATTCCGGTACCTATGATGTAGCTCAGAGAGTCTAGTTTCCATAACATCCAGCCTCAAAAGTTTTTAAGGTCGGAAAGTCATTCAAATGTTGGTTACAAGAAAGGTTGTCAAAGCAATAAATTCGGGTCAGATTTAGGTCAGATTTCGAGGTGTAAAACCCCCACTTAAAGTTTGAATTAGGATTATCCAACCTACAGGAGTTTAGTTATATATGTCTATTAAAAATCCCCCAAATTAGAGATTCTAATTTGGAGTCTAAGTATGAGTTTTAGGTCCAAACTTTTTAGTGTTCGTTCAGATCCGAAACTGAGTAGTTAAAAGTTTGATTTTATTTGGGGCACTTAAGTGGGGAAATAAATTAGTGGAAAAATCCTGAAGATAGTAAACGCATGATATTGAACCGGTAATTTTTGGTAAAATTTATAAAGGTCAGTAGGTGTGGTTTAGAAAATAGTAAAGTGACACTAAAATTCTACGCTTTTGGGTAAATTGTTGAACATTGAAAAAGTGTGTAAACGAATTGGTAAATGTTGGGCATGGTGTCGGGGTGACCCATGAGGGTAAATAAACACCTTAGACATTCATCATATGATTGTTCATGTGTTTTTAAGCTTTTTGGTTTAGTAGGTGTAACCGTGTTATTTTTTGTGGTTTAGCTTTGTGCAAGGATTTTAGGTATTGCTTTAGCACCGGTGGTTTCACGCCTCTTTTTCTTCATGTTTTCTTGGGGTTGAAAATGATGCTATGAGTTTTAAATTTTTAGTTGTTTGTGATTATGTGTTTTTATTTATGTGGTACGCTTTAAGGGTTTGTGTTTAATTTGAGTCATTTATTGGTACACTACTGCTTTGTGTTAAATTAATCTAGAGGGCGTTTATATGGTATGCTCTATGGCTTTGTGTTCAATTGGAGGCGTTTTGAGGTATGTGAGTTCGGTTGGAGAGTGGTGTTTACTACTCAATCAAATTCAACTGAAGGGTTGAAATAATACCTACTAACTTTGTGTTCCGATCGGAGGTTAGTGAGCTACCCATGACCCCGTTGTAAGTGATGTGATGTATAAGTGGACTGCGAGACACGTATGGATGTTATGAATTGTTTTAGTAATCGTAGCAATTGTATGAAAGTTTTATATGTGTCGAAAACCTATGACTCTCATTATGTTGACGTTTAAGCATCATTTTCAGTGTGGCTATAGGAATAGATAGAGAGAAGTGGGATAGAAGAGACATTAGGCTGTCTTGAAGTTTATTGCTTTATCGTCTTGAATATTGCATTGTTTAGATTATGGATAATTGTTGCATGTCTTTCTATTGGCGAGAACTTTCGTTTCATCAATAAAGACGCCTTTTGGTTTTGGTTAGTTTTATGGGTATTTTTATAACACTTTGTGTCTATACTTAGCTTATTTATTGCATGTAGAATTCTCTATATAGACGCCATTGTGTTGTGATGATATCCTTTCTCGTTACGCCTCGCGTTTTTGCCTTGGCAGGGTGTGACAGATTGGTATCAGAGCCAGGTTATAGAGAAGTAGGTGGTTGAGCCTTGACATAACCTAGGGTTTATGTAGATGATTAGGCTTAAGTGTTTAATGCTATAACTGCTATGCTTCCCATCTATTTTTGCATAGCTTATATATTTTATATTTTGCTAAGTTGTCATTTTAGTTATTTTGCCTACCACTATCTGATATGATATGTATTACTTTCTTAGTATTTTAGTTATGTTTTCACACCCGTTAAGAAGTCTCGTTGGGAACCATTTTCCCAACGGGACTTGAGCAGTTAAGGAGCTCTTTATGCAACTAACGAGATAGGATAGTTTGATCGTTTGTGGTTAATGCGCGTAGTTAGGGCTTGGACCAAGCGAAGTAGGGTGATTCTTGCGGAGGCAAGTAACCCTAGCGAGGCCCCCAAAATTAAAGTTTATCCCGTCCTTTACCTCGTTATGTTGTTATTGATTATTTATTTCGGATATTTCGTATTTTGGAAGTCGTTGCGAGACCTTCATTCCTTTATGTCGTTTCGACTTTATTTTGATATAGGTAAGTAGTTGTTTGATGGAGCATCCTTTATGTGTTAAGTTAGAGTGGTTTAAGAGGTGCAATGTGGTATATGTGAATTTGATATGTCTGGTTAATTTGGAAGTAAAGTACACGTGGTGAAAGGATGGAACTTATAATTATGGTGGCCAACATAATTATAAAGGCATCACACACGTAGACTTGTGACCATGATTACATTTATTTGTGTTTGGTTGTAAGGTGGTAGTGTAATATGTTTTTTATTGATATGTGTATTCATGATAAGGAAGGTGGTATGGGTAGAGAATTATTCTCTTACCCTAATTGGAGGATATGTTAAGCTGAGTTTTATAGATAGTAAGTTTCCCTTTTATCTAGTATTTGTGAATACCTAGTATTGCTATTATAGAGGTTGCTCGTTTGCTCGGTTGTTTGTTCGGATTTCCTAAGTCTAAGTTTAGCATCCCTTCATCGTATTTTGTTAGTAAGGATACCTGATTTTCCTATTCGACGTCTTGATGTATATTGGTTGTTCGGAATCTTCTTTTTCGGATATAGGCGCGTTTTGTTAGTTCTTTCATTGCATTGATTACTCGTATGAGTATCAAAGGTTTCTTTTAAGCACTAATTGTTCCTAACATATTAGTGTGGATCATTACTCCCTTCTTTGTATATCCCTTGGTTTTCATAACCCGTTTGGCGATGTTTCTTGATACGTAAAGAATAAGACCGCTTTAGCATCATCAGAAAGTAGTTGTTTGACAGCATACATATACATATATTGCAAATTTCAACTCTCAAGACACAAAATGCCTGAGGATGCATAAATAAATATAGCTAAGTGGTACAAATGATATAAACACTCGTTGGCCTTTGTATAATAAACAAATAGAACTACTAACAACATTCTCATTTCCTTTCTTCTTCCTTCTTTGAGGCACTATGAAACAAAACAACTTTCCTGAAACCTTTTTAACCAACTATTGAGTAATGTGAATGGTCACACGATTTTATCTTCTAATAATCATATTACGTATATGGGTTACTACTGAGTTTCATCCTCAAGGTTGTGGAAACCAACAGTGAGATCTTCGTATAGCTTCTTGATGTTTCCGGTAAGAACATCCTCACTGTGGAAAACTAGGAGGGGGGTTGAATAGTTTTCTCGATTAAATTTATGTTTTAAAAGTTACAGATGGTGTTTATGTGAAGCTAATGACATTGATTAATTTACGAGATAAGAAATGACTATAAAGTGCAAGTAAAGTAAGAATAAAGTTAGAAGAGATAAAACTATGACACAAGTATTTATAGTGGTTTGGCTACTAACCTTGCCCTACTCCACTCCTCGAGTCACCTACTCGAGAGTTAGTAAAACACTAGTCACCAATCTCTTTTTTTCGGCGGAGAAGCCTCACAATGTTGCTTACATCTTTTTACAGTACATAGCTAAATACTGGATTCCAACAAAGGTAGAATCAACTTAACACTATCAACTCTTTTTACAACAATGAAGGATGAAAAGTATAATGAATGAATGATCTACAAGAATCAGCAAGGTGATCTTGGAATGATGATGGAGACTAGCAACAATGTGATTTGAGCTTGATCATCTCGTATGCAATATCAAAAATTTCTTCTAACAAGAGAATTACCTACAAATGATGTATGAAACTAACTAGATCTGAAAATAAGAGAGAATTATTAGATTATAAGAAGATGTAAGAATAATGGGTGAAAAGAACATGAGAAATGACTTGCTATTTATAGGTAAATTTAAGCACTATTCACAGGTTCCCACGGTACCTTCCTAGAAGGGTACCTGCCAGTGTAAACCAAAGGTACCAGACTTTTACTATTCACTGGTTCCGCGGTACCTTCCTAGAAGGGTACCGGCCAGTGTAATCCAAGGGTACCGGGTGACTGATAGGTAAATCTAAATTTTTGATTGCCAAATCTTAATAAATCTTATAGGATTTGTTCAAGATAAGGAGAGATGCTGATGTCATAATCCAACTTTCATCTTTATTGCTTCTTTAATATTTTTAGGTTCTACGGATGATACAAAACAAAAGCAGTTGCTTTGATTTTGTACTTGATACCTTAAGGTTCTTTCGTTAAGTTTTCCTATGACTGTTTCTAAGGGGTGATCTTTTGATTCTTTGATGTTGACAATTTATTTGTTTAATGGTCCATTTTCCTTGTCTTCTATTTCTTCTATTTGGGTTTCTATGATTTGACTTTC
>BQNB010154972.1:0-10787 GCA_026074375.1 Tanacetum coccineum
AGATAGACATGTGGGAATTCATGAGGATCCATATTTATGCATAACCCATGAATAAAAGTTAAACACTGTGAACCAAGACTATTATCTTCTTTCTCAAATATTACTTCAAAAAGGCGAAGCATTCAACATCAGGTATTCAACACGCTTTATCTACAAATGTTAGTTCATAGCCAAATATACAAAATCCAAAACATTTTCTTCTTGACAACATTAACTATGACTAATAGTTTTAACAAACAATCTTAGGTATAACTAACAGTTGTAATTATACTTAGCAGTATTAATTGAGAAAACTAACAGTATTAATCCTTTACAAAACATTTACAAAAAAATATATAAAGAGATATAGACAGTTAAGGATTCAGCATTCCAATACTTGAGACCAAGTGATTGGTCCTTTTTTAAGTATATAAATATATAAATAAATATATAAATATATAACAAATAGGATAATATCAATAATAGTAGTATAGTAAACCGGAAGTATCTGTTTCTCACTTCGTTATCCACAAAGTTTAAAACCGTACCCGGGTCGTTCTAACCGATGAGGCGTGAATTTGAAAATCGAGTGTCGGTTTGAACAATGCTTGAATGATCAAAGATTTGATTTGATTATCTATTTCTACTATTAAAATGAAAAAACAAGTAAAAGAAACCTTAAAACGAAAGCAAATTAAGTTAAAACCTAAAACGAGAAAGTAAAAAAGGCGACTTAAAAACCTAAATTATCAAATTTTAATCCTAAAGTGAATTTTTAACTTTTAATTAATCCTAAATGACTAAAAAGTTAGAATAAAGAAAACTAGATCAAAAATGAAGGCATTTAAAGCTAAAAACGCGAAGAAAACGAGAACGAGATTCGATCCCGTTCTTTAAAAAATCAAATTTTGAAATATTAACCCTACGGATATAAATTTATTTTAAAAGAAAATTAAAAAAAAAATAATTATATTTTTTTGTTTTTTAATAATTTTAAATGATTTAAAAACTCTTTTATAAAGAAAAAATGATTAAAAATAGTAAATTAACTTAGAAAATTCTGAAAAAATACAGAAAAGTACTTTAGATTATGAAGAATATATAAAAAATAAGAACTAGAACAATGGCTGAACATATAAGTAGATATTAAGCAAAAAGCATAAATAAGCTAAACTGGACAAATGACTATATTAATTAGTTGTTGCAACATATAACTCGAAAAAGACCCCAGGGCAGTTGGTGATTGTGTGTGTTGTATGGGACGCTGGCTATAAAAGGGGGAGGTCATGGGTTCGAGTCCCATGCCTCACCCTTTTTGTTTTTATTTTTGAATTTTTTTTAAAACAAAGTTATCAATAAGCTGAAAACTAACAATTTTAAAACTGGAAATTATTTTTGAAAAGCTACAATAAGCCTAGAAAATAAGCTTAAAGATGACAGAATATTATTTCTGAACCTAATGCTAAAAGACTTGAACTGTTGGGAATTTTGTGCATTCATAAGCAATAAGAAAAAGCAAACAAGCAAGATAATTAATAATTTACCTAATAAGCACTAAAGAAACTAAAATCAACAAGGAAAATAAGCAGAAATGCCTTAAGAAGAATACAAGCTGTTTGCACACAATGCATACAAAACAGCCTATGGACAACTATTTAGGCTTAAAAATAAGTTGGCTAACCAAAAAGTTAATACCCAAAACCTAAAAAAAGATAAAGTTGAACCAATAAGCTACAAGAAAAAGGTAATTTCTAGACATTATGAAAAACAATTAGCAAAGAAAAAGGTCTAGAGAAAAGGACAGACACACTACTTTTGGCTTTCATGAACTTAAAATGAAAAAGTGCAGCTTAGGTTTTTAAAACTCAAAAGCACAAATGACAAGCTTAGGACTTAGAACCAATTAAGGCAAGACTAGAAATGCTAAGATTAATCAAATTTAAATAAAGAAAAACAAGAATCTCTCTAATATTGATCTGCAATATAACACCTAAAAACTTCAAAATGCTTAATTGATTTTTGGACAATAGAACCTAAAAGGCTTTAACAATCTAAGGGAGTTCAAAACAGGTTACATTGTTGCTTAGGTGACTAAGTTTGCACATTAAAACCATACTTTAAACAGACCTTTTAGAATTCCAATAAAGAAGCAGTATGACACCCTATTGACTATCAGTTTTAAGATGTGGATAAAAAGACTTCAAGACTTTGTAAATCTAATTTAAAAAAACCTATAAAACCTTAACTTAGGATAGAGTTAAAGCTTTTCAAAAGTGACTAAGTGACGAAAACAATTTTTTTTTACCAACTTTGACCTATTTTGGCCCTTGTGCCAAACACCCCTTTATAAAGGGAAATTTCTATTTTAAGCTGAATACAAAACTGATTAAGCTACAAATAGTTAAAACAGATTAACTACTGAGTATATTAAGCTTAAATAAGCTAGAACTAGGGAAAGATAAGCATTGATCAATAAGCTACTCAAATAAGCTATTTTAACTAACAAGTGACAGATTAATTGAAAATACAAACTTAATTATTCTAAACTATAACCTAGATATATTAAGCTATATTAACATAGGAGAAACAAAAATAAGCATGGATTAAGCATCAATAAGCAAATAAGCAGCAAATAAGCAAAAAAAAAAGAAAATGAGCTTAAAAAGTATAAAAGGGAAACGTACCTTATCCCTTGCTTAAACAGGGAATAACAACCTAAATAAGCTCTACAGTACTACCCAGCTTATAAATAAGCTATTCTAACAACCCATAAGCTCTTCCTTTTCCATCTTATCATCTAAAAGCTAAAATTTAAATTTTTGTTAATGAAACAGTAACCTTGCTTATACTTTCTTTGAGAGACCTTAAATGAATAAAACAGATTTGCATATAACCATAAAACTTAAATTTCCATTAAAAATCTTAAAGGGTTACAAGGCTTTTGAAAGTTAAAAACTACAAAATTTAAAGACAATAAAACATTTAAAAGTAAATTAAGGCTACTCCTAAAAAAAACTACTCTCCCAATATCTCTGTCTTCTTCTTCTTTTATAGGCTGTTTCTTTAAGCCTATGTGTACTTGTTGTGTTTGTGTTGTGAGAGAAGCATAACTCAATCATAGACCTTGGTTTTATGTGTCCTCCAAGTAAAATGATCAAAGCCCTTCGTTTATATCAGCCAATAGATGGGTTTAGGATTGCCAAGGTGTCAATTGGCATGTAGTGAGGTGGGGTGAGGTGAAAGTGATGGTTTTGTTGTGGTTATGTGAACAGTGGTTGAGGTTGCAGGTGGTTTGAGAGTGACAGGGTCAAAAGGCGGGAAAAGTGTTTTATAAAAGGTCAGGGGTGAATGTTTGAAGAATTGGCAGAAAAGGCCCTTCTTTTTGTATAACTTGATTACACGAGTAGTCCTTGTGGTAATAAATATTTTAGGATTTGGTAGTTTTGGCCCTCAAGGGTATTTAGTTGTATTACACTCACAGTCCTTAAAAGGATTAACGGTGTTATCTGTTAAAGGGTTTTGGCTAATGGGCAGTTAAGTGACTTGGGCTTATGGTATAGGTTTTGGGCCTGTTTGTGTTTTAAAGGGGTAAATGGGCTTTTGTTTAAACTTGGGCTTATAAGCCTTCAATAAATATACTAATGGGCCGACCCGGCCCATTAGATGGGTTCGGGTGGGCCCATTAAGTATTCTTCGGTTACAACTTCCGTTTTGACCTTTGACTTTTGTTGACTATGGCTTCGATTTGACTTTGACTTTTGTTGACTGTGGCTTCGATTTGACTTTGTCTTTTCACGCTTTTCCATTCCGTGCTAATTTTTTGTTGTTTTCGCTTTGATTTTTTTTCTTTTCTTGATTATCCGTTTCTTGCACAATATAAGTGAAAACATACAAATACAAAGTATTTTTGGTACGTTTTTGGTCATTTAAGTCTGATTTTAAAGGTCAAATGTATGTGTAATTAAGCACATAAGAATGCTCATCCTGGGGGGAGAATCGTGCAAAGCGGTAGAAGATTTCTAGGTATGAAGCATATGTGTCTGGAGAATCATCGTCTGGACAGGACAATAAAGATGAACAAGGTCCATCAACTTTAATAAATCTAAAGCAAGAAGATGATTATGATTTTTGGACTGAGTCTTATGCTTCAGATGATGATGAAATACCAACGAAGCAAATGTCACAAGATATTATAGAAGAAGTATCACTGACAATTGATGAAGCAAAATTAAAGAAAATGGTTGATGAGATGTTGAGACAAAGATGTACTCCAGGAGATGAGAATCAATATCACATTGATAAAATGAAGAATTTCCTGAAAAGTGACATTCTTTAGGAAAGTAGAAAGGAAATCCTTGTTTCTCCGCATCCACGAAAGACCACACCTCTAGTTTAAAGTTGTTAGAGATATCCTGAAGCTCCACCACTATCTCTTATAAATCAAGACCTTTTGTATCTGAAGAAAGGAAGTTTAGGGCCTGAGAAGATAGTATTGTCACTTCACAAGTTTTCTGCAATTATCTTTAATGATGATGATATCGAAGAACAAACTTCAATATGGGTGAATAAGTGTGTTAAGAAATTTAATCCTTATGCTCGATATGGTGTTGAACATTGGAAGAATCCTCATGCAAAGATATTCTATATAAGGAAAAAAGAAAGAGCCTGGAAAACCAAAGGAAGTGATTTATTTGAACTCAAAGATCATTCAAGTTATCAAGACATACTGGGAATTGGGTCATTAACATAAGTTTATCATAGATATAGTTGCAAGAAGAGCTAATGAGTGTATTGCGTCGATTACCGAGCCTGATTACAAGAATCTCAATAAGAATGATATGAGGACAAGTATTTGCTGATTATATGGCAAGGTACTGGGACTATGCAGAATAGGGTTGCTATGTCTTTATCAGTAGAGTGCATGATTTTCAGACTGGAGATTAAAAGTTATCATCATTAAAGTTTAATTCACTGCACCAAAATATCCCCTTTGTTTTCCCAGACTTTGAAAAAATAAAATGTTCTCCATTCATCTGAAGCTTCCATGAATGGAACATATACAAGAATGAAGTTAGAGAAATAGGTGATAAGACCATTAGAGATTTCATAGTTTTGATGCAAATTCTAAAAGAGGTATTAGAAGGATTAAGGAGTTACAATAATGATGTTAAGTATGGATATATTCAAAGAGATCTCACCAATGAAGAAGTTGAGTATCTGAAATTGTTTGAAGAAGAGATTGAAGTAAGATTGAAGTATCAAAATCAGATGAGAAGTAGGGAGTTTTTATGTGAATGGGAAGAAACACTTGACCACCAAAGAGTAACGCCAGAATATTGACCCTTAAGGGGAGATGTTAGGTTCATAAAAAGTGGTGCATTTATGTGATTTATATATTAGTCTTTATTATGTTAGAATAAAGTAAGTTTGTAATAAGGGTATATTATGCTAAAGTAAGAATAGAGTAATATCCAATGAATAGGTCTAGAAGTGAACATTAGGAAAAATAAAGGAAGGGGAAAGCCTCTTCCTTCTCCTATAAATACCCCTTCTAATCATCATTAGAATGTGATGCCTTGTAATAAACTTTTCCTTTTTCCCTCCATTTTAAAAACATTTGAAATTTGAATACTTGCCATCCTCTATTATTCTCTCCAAGCTTTCATGGTTGATTATGTATGATTCAAGATAAACAAGACCTAACGTCTACACATATAGAACTTACTTGCATCTTAAATCAAAGGACGACTTTTAAACTATTTTTCAAAATTTACCCATGACAAGGATCCAAAAGTAAATATTTAAAGGTGGGGTATCCAATATGCATCCTTTGTGAATACACATGAGTTTGGCGGAAATAATCCATATATTCAAATAATATAACCAGCACTTACATTTGCCTTATGTAACAATATTTCCATATTATTAACCAACAATGGACATATTTAGAATGATAAATCATTTAAGGATTAGGCATGCAAATATAGAATAACAGTTATTATATGAATGAAAAACAAACATCAAGTATCTTTTATTCATCAGAAAGTAAAAACTGTCTTACAATTCCAAATTATCCAAATACTAATAAACACAGATTTACATGAGACTACTAGCTGGTATCATTCCTATTTTCTCAGTCAATTCAGAATGTTTAGGAAATGCTAAAGCCTTTATGAAAGAGTCAGCTAAGTTGTCATCCGTGTCAACTTTTTCTATCTTTACATCACCTATTCTATAGTTTTCTCAAAGATAGTAAACTTTTAGGCAAAAATGTCTTACACCTTTAGTGACTCCATGATCTTTCACTATTGCTATGGCTCTAGTATTATCACAATACATATTTATGGGTTCTTCAATTATGGGAACAACACCAAACCCATAAATGAATTTACGAATCCATGCAGCCTCTTTCGATGCGTCAAAACAACGATATATTTAGCATCTGTAGATAAGGTTGCAAAAATACTTTGCTTTATGCTTTTCTAGTCAACAACATCTCCATTTAAAACGAATACATATCTAGTCTGAGACTTCATGTCATCAGCATCCGTCAGATATCTAGCATCAGTGTAGCCAGCAACCCTGAGCTCTCGTATCGTATCACCTCTGTAAACAAGAAACATATCTTTCGTATTGTGAAGATACTTTAGAATGTTCTTCACAGCAGTCCAGTGAGCATCACCTCGATTCTATTGAAATCGACTTGTTATGTTTTGAGCGAACGCAACATCAGGATGAGTACATCTCACAGCACACATAATTGATCTAACAGCTAAAGCGTATGGGATATTTTGCATGTGCTGAATTTTAGCAAGTGTTAAAGCACCTTGAGATTTACTAAATTTTAGCTTTTCTTCAATTGAGATCATTCCACCTTTGGAATTTTCCATATAATATCTTTTCAAGATTTTCTCAATGTAGCACATTGACATAATCCAATTAATCGCTTTGATCTCTCTCGATAGATCTTGATTCCAAGAATATATGCAGCTTCTCCTAAATCTTTTGTAGCAAAACATCTTCCAAGATAGGATTTTACATCTTGTAACATTAGAATATTGTTTCCCATGATCAATATGTCATCGACATACAAGATTAGGAAAGGATTTTTTTTCTTTTCTTGATTATCCGTTTCCTGCACAATATAAGTGAAAACATACAAATACAAAGTATTTTTGGTACATTTTTGGTCATTTAAGTCTAATTTTAAAGGTTAAAGGTATGTGTAATTAAGCACATACCAAAATCCCCCATACTAAACTATTGCGTGTCCTCACGCAATGCTACAAGTAAGCACTTAGGAAAACTAAGACTCTCGATCCCCCTCGACTAATAACCTCGAAAAGTAGCTAAGCGTTCGTTAAGGGGAATTTAAAATCAATAGCTTCGAAGAAGCCCCGTTTTTACCGTTATTAAATACACACTTATTCCTACCATATTTTTGTTCTTTTCATTTTTCTCGTTTTTTTGTACTTTTCATATTAAGCAACTAACTAGAACGTTTGACTTTCGTTATTTTTTAACTTTTAGGGATCATAGAACAAGATGCATTTCGATCCGAGAATACCCTAAAAAGGATAAATTCATCGTCCCTGACTTTTCACTTGCTCCAAACCAAGCTTATACTTTCTTTGAGCGACCTTAAATGAATAAAACAGATTATAATAGCTTAAAAGAGCTTATGGAATTGGCTTTTTGAACAAAAATGACTTAATGACATAAAAATATAAAAAGGGACACATTTGCTTATAACCATAAAACTTAAATTTTCATTATAAATCTTAAAGGGTTACAAGGCTTTTGAAAGTTAAAAACTACAGAATTTTAAAGACAATAAAACATTAAAAAGTAAATTAAGGCTACTCCTCTTCTTGTTGCTTATGTCCTCTTCCTCTTTATATAAGCTCTAGGTCTTTAAGCTTTGTGCTTGTTGTGTTAGTTGTATGAGTGCTTCAAAGATCATCATCAAGCCATCCAATTGCCTTGGTGCCCAAGAACTCAATCCTAACCCTTGAATCTTTTGTCTTTATTTTTGAACGAATGAGGGAGCTAAGGATTGCTAACCTGTCTATAAGCCCATGTGGGGGGGGGGTGGGGTAGTGAAGTTTTTTTTGGTGGTGAAGGGACAAAACAAGGGTGATGGTGATAGGGTATAATAGCGGGAAAATAGGGGAAGAAGTACAATGTTTTAACAGGGGTGAAATTTTGGGGTTGGGCAGAATTAACCCTCCAATGTTATACGTTAGATTGCAAACTCAGTCCTTATGTAGATGTAACTTTAAGGGACTTGGCAAGAAAGGTCCCCTAAAGTGAGTTGAGTGTTTGCAAGGATAGTCCTTTAAGGGACTAACAACGTTTGGTTTTAAGGGTTGTTAAGTGTTATTTGGGTTGGGCCAGTTTTATGGTTTTGGGCCGGTTTGATTTTTAAAAGGAGAAATGGGCTTATTTGGATTCTTTTAGGCTTTTACTAGTGTAATATATAAGCGGGCTGACCCGGGCCTACTAGGTGGGTACGGGTAGGCCCACTTTGACATTTTGGTTTTTTTTCAGGTTCGGTTTTTGATGCTCTTTCTGATGCTACATGTCGGGGTTGACTTTGACTTTGAATTTTTGGTCTTTGACTTTGTCTTTTCACGCTCTTCCATTCCCGTTCTCAGTTTTGTCGTTTTTGGCTTGATTTTTCGTCCTTTTCTTGGATATCCGTTTCCTCCACAATATAAGTAAAAACATACAAATACAATGTATTTTTGGTACGTTTTTGGTCATTTAAGCCCGGTTTTAATGGAAAATGATATGTGTAATTAAGCACATACCACCAAGTATTGAAATCTGCCTGCATCAAAACCTTTTGTAAGAAGATATGCACAATTTAAATCAGTATGAATTTTAACCATTTGTATTAACATTTTAGTATTGCAATCTCTTATATGTTTTGTTTTAGAATGTTGAACATGATTTTCAATAATGCAGATAGTACTGTTATTTTCAATATTAATGACAGTGTCCATGAAATTGTACCCATAATCCAGCAATTGGTTTTGAATCCAGAGTACTTGTCCACATCAACTAGCAGCAGCCACATATTTAGCTTCAGTTGTAGAAGTGGCAACCACAGTTTGCTTTTTTACACTGCCAAGATATCAACCTGTTTCCCAAAAACTGACAACCTCTAGTTATAGACTTTCTATCTTGAGTTGCTCCAGCATAGTCACTATTAGTATAAGCAACCAGTTCAAATGGAGAATCCCTAGAATACCAAAGGCCTAAAGTTGGTTTGCCTTTTAAATATCTAAAAATCCTCTTGACTGCTAAGAGATGTTATGTCTTAGGAGTAACATGAAATCTAGCACATGCACATACTGAAAACATGATATCTGGTCTAGATGCAGTGAGATACATCAAAGACCCAATCATAGATCTATATAGATGTACATCAACATCATCTGCATCTCCATCCTTGACCAAAGGTTTTTCTATATCAATAGGAGTTAAAGCAGACTTCACATCAGAGTAGTTGAATTTCTTCAAAATTTCAGCTACATATTTGTCCTGACTGATAAATATTCCATCTTCCTTCTGTTGTACTTGTAATCCTAGAAAGAAAGTTAGTTCTCCCATAGAACTCATCTGAAACTTATCTTTCATTAGCTTCTCAAAACCAGTACATAACTCCTTGTTTGTTGAGCCAAAGATAATGTCATCTACATAGACCTGTACAAGCAAAATATCTCCTTTTTGCTTTTTGATAAATAATGCCTGATGTATCTTGCCCCTTTTAAACCCATTGCTCAAAAGATAGTTAGCCAAAGTTTCATACCATGCTCTTGGTGCTTGATGTAAACCATAAAGTGCCTTGACCACCTTGAAAACTTTGTCTGGATGGTCAAGATCTTTAAATCCTAGTGGTTGAGTAACATAGACTTCTTCCTTAATGGTTCCATATAAAAAGCACTCTTTACATCCATTTAATATACCAGAAAACCCATAAAAGAAGCATAGGACAAAAACAATCTTATTGCCTTAATTCTTGCCACATGAGCAAACACTTCTTCATAATCAATACATTCTTCTTGTCTATGTCCCTGTGCAACTAACCTTGCTTTGTTTCTAATCACAATTCCCCTTTCATCTTTCTTGTTTCTGAAGACTCATTTTGTTTTAATGGCCTTCTTTCCATTAGGGAGATCCACCAGTATCCAAACTTGTTAAAGTTTGAATTACAGAAGTTCTTCCTGCATTGCTTCCACCTGGGATGAATCAGATAGAGCTTTAGCAATGCTTGTTGGTTCAATATGTGATAGGAAACAAGCATATAAACAAGTATTTAGGGTATCATGTGTTTTCTGCTCATACACATCACTAAGAAACCCTTGTTCAGAAGTAGGTTTTGACATTCTTCTTGTCAGAACAGTTGACTGCACTTATCTAATCACATTGTCAATTGGGTGATCTTTATGAATTCTTGTATTGGGAGTGGTTGGAACAATATAGGAATTTGTAATGTTCCCCAAATCAACTTCTGGTTCTTCTTCATTTAGACTAGCAGTACTAACTGATGAACCAACAGCATTAAGTTTAAGACTACCAGTATAAACATTAGGACTAGCAGTATTAACTTGTTGCTCAACGGTATTAACATCTTTAGTACTGCTATCATCTACAAACCTTTCTTGTTCAGCATTCTCATTATTTAAACCATCTTCAACCTGCTTTTGAGCATCATCAGCTGATTGGTGAAATTTACACTGTATATATATATAATATATAATAAAATATAAAATATATATGTAAGTCTAAAAATCAACAAT
>BQNB010154973.1:0-15451 GCA_026074375.1 Tanacetum coccineum
TCATCAACCATTAAGTTCTACCAATGTTATATAAAATGTTCCTACAGCAGACACAACATAAACTTCATCAATGACATAGTTGGAAATACTGTTTAGTCCAATGTTCAATGAATATTTCAATGGTGGAAATCAAGGTGTATCCAATTCTTTCGTGGTCTCTGATAAATCACAACAAGATACATCACCTCAATTGCATGTTCAGCTAACATCAAAACCATCAACTCCAACATCAAGTGAATGCTGAGTAAAATAACAATGATCAAGCAGAAGATGCGCAATTTGACGCATATGAATTTATCAACCCTTTTGCTACACCAATAACAGAAGCAGCTAAGACATCCTCACATGAATTTGATACGTCAGACATGCACACATTCTATCAACGCTACCCATTTGAGTACAAATGGACAAAATATCATTCACTCGAACAAGTACTCGGTGACCCAACAAAGCCTGTTCAAACAAGATGAAAGCTTGCCACATATGTCAAATTATGTATCTTTTCACTCACCGTGAGTAAAACATGACCAAATAACATCAAGCAAGCAATGGTTGATTGATGACATCAAATAACGTCGATTTTATAGCATCATTTATCCCATGTAATTAACCTATTTTGTTTACTTATTGCAAAGAAATGTTACTTAATCATTTGTATCTGACAATTGCAGTAATTATAGAGTACATGGTGAAGATTAACTAAAAGGCACATATTATAGAGCTTAAACGAAGATATTTGAAGATTACTGTTTTGACAACTAATACGCCGTATCCATCAAGGAATATACGGCATATCTGTGCCTTCACTCACCAAATACCACTAAGGAAACAAGATCTAATACGTCATATCCAAAAGAAGGCAATACGTTGTATTCAAGCTATATGGAAATAAAATATTCTGGAAGATATCAAACGTGGTCCCTACTCTAAGAAACCCACGATACGCCATATCCAAGACTTTGGATACACCGTATCGACCATATTCCATACCCTATAAATAGAAAACAAAAAAACAAGTTTTAAGGGTGCTAAATCATATTCTTGATACCTAAACCATAAAAGTTGACTTTCAGAATAGAAAAAGAGCAGAAGAGGTCGAGCAACATAATCAATTCCATATGAGACAACATGTAATTTCTTATACTCTTGTAATCGTTCAGTTTTTGGTATCATTCGTTAACTCGGTTAGTTTACCTTAGCTAAATCATTACTTTTGTATTAATTATGACGTTTGAAGGCTAATACCTTCGGGTATTAGCCATTATTATGAAGATCTTAATGTTTGGTTGGTTTATCTCGATTTTTTAATTTATCATTGATTGCTTGTTTATGTTTATCAATATACTTGTTTATGTGCTTTTGTATGCGACCTATCATTCAACTAGATCTAGTGATACGGACCAAGTAATCTAGATGTCGGGATAGCTCTCCATATAGTAATTTATACATCTAGACCAATAGTATCACAAATAATGACCTATCTTTGCCTTTGGATTGTGAGCTTAGTTAGACCATAAGGTGAACTTGGTATCAATGAGTATGTTCTCGATTAATTGGTAAAGACTTGGTTAGTGGACTACTAGTGTATGAATTGCCGTTAAGCAGTAAGTGGGTAGAGTCTCTATGATCTAGGGTTTAACAATATCACCATTGCTTTAATCCCTAAGATAGATTATAATCAGCAAATAAAGATGCTTTATGCGGATGAGTTTAATTGTGACATAATTCTACCTGTCTAGGTCTTAGGAAGAAGTACCGCCTAAGTTTTAATAATGATATGCCGCTTCGAGATAAGTAATCATTATACTAAATAAACAAACCAACGTTCTGATTGGATTAATAAGGGTTAGTATAATTTTCTTATATTTGGCTAGCACAGAGCTCTTTTATCTCCGTTAATTTGCTTACGTGGGTTAAAAGTGTCCTTGAATTGGATTAGTCACCACAAAACTGTTCAGATCTGCTCATGCTGAAACCCCTTATCATGAAGAATTAGAAAGATTAATCATAGATTAAGCTAGAGTAGATTAAGTTAGTATGTAGAAAACCCAATTATTAAAATTTGAAAGATTCAACATCGCATCCAAGAGTTCGAAACACCCTACTTACCACGAAACTCATATCGTCCGTTTTACACTGGCCCGCTAAAGTGTTTGTTTTTGTTAAATGGTATGCAAAATATAAATTTAAAACTTCACACTGAATCCAATCACAGAATTCCCCTAACTACAACACATCAAGTATTTTTGGCGTGCCGTTGCCTTGGAGTGAGAATTAATTCTTGATTTTTTATTTGAATATTTTGGTTGTTCTTTAATTATATAAAAAAGGAAAATTAATAATATATATTTTTCTAACCCTATAGGATTATAGTAATTTAGATTAAGTGTATAATTTCTTTATATTTGTATATTTTGTCTTGTATACGTTTTTGTGTCCTAAAAAATGTTTGCGAATTTAATTATTTATCATAATAAACTGTTCTGTTCGATAAACCGTATACTGCGTATCCACTTCCATTTATACGGCGATCCAACTTTTCTACTCCAATACATTCTATGCATTCAAAAGGATTAATACTTCTTATTAGTTCCATTGAAATACTGCTGTATAGACCATTCAGAAACAGCAACAGACCTAGTTATTCGCATTCAATTCCCGTATATCTGTGTTTTCTTTTTTTCTCCACGAGCCATCCATTCTTGATTGATTATCCCTTGTTTCAGGTACAAGAAGTTCAACTAAGGAACTATTTACACCTTTCAATGATCCGAAACGAGAATTTTGATCATCTAGGAAGCACTTCAAGACACTAAGTCTTGACGAATCGAGATCGCCTGATTTTGATCTATTTTCTGACCAAAAATAATACTCAGAGGAAGAAGTTGCGAAAACAATGGCGGAAACTATGGAACAATACATGAGTAAAACTCGAGCTAACTATGGATCGGGAGTTGCTAGGCCTAAGATCGAAGACAAGGATAATTTTGAACTGAAAGGCCAATTTCTCAAGGAACTACGAACCAACACCTTTAGCGGTTCGGATCATGAAGATGCGAACGAACATATTGAGAAAGTTCTTGAGATCGTGGATTTATTCCACATCCCCAATATTACTATAGACCAAGTGATGCTTAGAGCCTTGTCTATGTCCTTAACTGGAGCTGCAAGTCGTTGGCTAAGAAACAAACCATCTGGTTCGATTACAACTTGGGAAGATCTGAAGACTAAGTTTCTAAGCAAATATTGCCCGCTGCTCGTACTGCAAAGTAAATGGAGGAGATCAATAATTTTTAGCAAGAGCCGGATGAAAACCTCTATCAAGCTTGGGAACGATTTACAGAACTGTTGATGAAGTGTCCTCAACACTATTTAATTGAGATGCAGGAGGTAGTCTTGTTCTATAATGGATTGGATGTTCTAACTAGACAGATTCTTGATTCAAAAGGAGCCTTACCATCAAAGACTGTTGCTGATGCTAAAGCAGCCATTCAATAAATGGCCGAATACTCTCAAAAATGGCATAATGGAACATCAAGGACCAAAAGTACTGAAACTTCTGATGGATTAGCAGCCATACAAGCACAACTCAACAATCTCATAAGAGAAATCAAGAAAGAGAATGAAAACGTTTGCGCTGCTCAAGTAGGATGTGAACAATGTAAAGGTCTCCATTACACCAAAGGTTGTCCACTCAAGTAAGAAGGGAAAACCCTAGAAGAAGCTTACTACATACAATTTGGTGCACCTTTTCAAGGAGGGGGCAAAAAGACATGAGGAGAACTCCAATTTGATCAAAGAGATCCAAGCTTCAACGGATGCTGCCATAAGGAACCAAGGAGCATCAATTATAACTTTGAAGATCCAAATCGGGCAGATGAGCAAGGACCTACAGGAAAGAGGATTTGGAAGTTTACCGAGCTCCACTGAAACTAACTCAAGAGACCATCTCAAGTCAATCTTAACTATTATTGAAGCTGATTCATACCCGATACGCCGTATGGGATCCTCCCAATACGCCGTATCCACTAAACAGAACCATACAGTGATGTATGAAACAAAACAAACGACAATTCCGTTTCCAAGTCGTTTGAATGGTTACTACTGTGAAAAAAAGAAGGAATCATATGGACCGCGATTCTCGGAAGCTTACTCTGAAGCTTCACATATAAATAATTCCATACCCAGAAAAGTAAAAGACCTATGGATTTTCACTTTACCTTGATTTATTAATAATGTTTGCTTTGATAATGCCCTTGCTGACTTAGGAGCTAGCTTTAGTGTTTTGCCTCTCTCGACCTGCCATAACTTAGGATTAGGCGAATTAGCTCACACTAAGTTGACAGTTGAATTAGCAGACAGGATAGTGAAATATCCCGAAGGAATTGCTGAAAACGTGCTAGTAGGTATTGGTAAATTTGTTTTCCTCGTAGACTTTATAATTCTTGATATGCCCGAGGATATCAAAGTGCCCTTGATCCTCGAAAGACCATTTTTGTCTACCGCCCGTGCTAAGATTGATGTTTTCAAAAGAAAGATTACTTTAAGAGTTGGGAAAGAGAAAATAATTTTCAAAAGTGTTAAACCTGCTAGTAGTTTAATTAAGAGGGTCTACATGCTAAGCTTAAGAGAAAGAATAGAACTTGATTTAGAAGCTAGGCTAATGGGAGAGACTTTGGTGTTATAGTTCGTAGTTTAATAGTTAATCGTATGTCTTTCGGTTTCAAGCCGGGTACTAATACCCGGTATTTTATAAAAACTATATAAGCCTCTTCAAACTTTGGAAGAGGCAAGCTAGTCATTTACTCTTTTCACAGAAAACACATTTTCTCTCTCTAGATATTCTCTCTATGGTGTTTTCTCTCTAGAAAACTAGCTAAACCACTCAATCCATTCCACCCGTGTCTATGATTTAACGATCCTACAATTGGTTATCAGTGCCCTGGTGGATTCGTGTTTGATTTTTGTGTCGGTTATATATCAAATTTGTGGTCATTTTGAAGAAAAAAACCATGGTCACTCAAATTCTTGATTTTTGGGCTATATTGTTTGTTTAATCTTGCTCTATACTTGTTCTACACATCAAAAGGGTAGAGTGTTACAAATTTCCGTGCTAATACAAGCTCTAGTTCGAAAATTTAAGCTTTTAAAGCTTAGTGTTCCTTCGATGGAGGGTTTGCTTCATATTGGACGATTCTCAAAGAAATACGAGTTAAGGTGTGTTTAATTGTCATATACACACTTAATATTGTATGTTGTAACCTAGTTTCGTGGTTAAAAAGATAATATGGCTTGATTTTGCTTAATTCGTCCAAGTGTTCTTCGTGGAGAGTTGGTTAAAATATCATTTTCTAGCCGGCGGTTTGACAAAAGGTAGGGACAAGATCCAGAAATTTAGGAAAAAGTCAAAGGCGAGTTGCCAAAACTCAAAGGCGAGTTGCTTAATTTTAATAATTATATTCACGGCGGTTTGTTTAAATTTGGTGGCGAGTTGTTGTTGTTCACGGAGGGTTTACTCAGGTAGTGGCGAGTTGGCTTGAAAATAATAACCGGCGAGTTGGTAAAAGGTACGGCGAGTTGCTACAATAACACACTGCTGAGTTGTAGTTGATTAAAAAGGAATAATTTATATAGTAGGTGACCAACTGTCTGACACGGTGGGTTGCTTTCCACGGCGAGTTGCTAAGATTATAGGCAGCGAGTTATACAGGTTGAAGGCGGTTTGAATATTTAAAAAAAAACTTGGCGGTTTGAAAATTAAATATTTTATTAGAAAAATACGAACAGAAGCTATGGCGGTTTGAAAACTCTACGGCGGGTTGCTCAAAAACCTAGACAGAGGTTTGAGTATTATATTGGCGGCGAGTTGTTCAAGGTGACAGCGGTCTGATTAAAATATAGGAGGCAATTTGATTAAAAAAAAAAAAATTCGGCGGAAAAATTTTCGGTTTGAGTATTATCCAGTCGACACCACTTTTAGCGACACTTTTTGGCGGAAAAATTAAGTAATTTGTAATCTATTTTTCTATAGCCTTTTTAACTTATTTTTACATCAAATTCAAATTTTGGTAATAGGGTCAAAAAAATTTCGGCGGCACCTTTTTAGCGACACTTTTTGGCGGGAAAAATTAAGTAATTTGTAATCTTTTTTTCTATAGCCTTTTTAACTTATTTTTACATCAAATTCAAATTTTGGTAATAGGGTCAAAAAAATTTCGGTCGGCACCTTTTAGCGACACTTTTTGGCGAAAAAATTAAGTAACTTGTAATCTTTTTTCTATAGCCTTTTTAACTTATTTTTACATCGAATTCAAATTTTGGTAATAGGGTAAAAATTATTTCGGTCGGCACCTTTTTAGCGACACTTTTTGGAGGAAAAAATTAAGTAAAATATAATTTTTTCTTTAGCCTTTTTAGCTTATTTTTACACCAAATTTAGATTTTGGTAATAAGGTAAAACCCTTTCCACTCTCATCTTTAGAGTAAAGATCTAATAGAACAACCCGTAGAGCCAATCCTTTAGGAACTACACCAATTATTTATTTCGTTACACCCTTACACCTTAACCCACCTTGTTAGATTAAGTTTAATTTATAGTTGATAGTTGCTTAAAGTGTAAAGTTTGTATTTTCCGAGTCTAGTGTCATTTTCTATCTTTGGTGCGGTTGAAAATTTGCACATTGCATGTGAGATTTCATAATTTTAGGTTAATAGATTTATTATATTATATTCCTATTTTTACCATTAAGTAAAAATTCTACTTTTACTTTCACCCGATTCGGAAAATTTCGTGTTCTTAGTTAAGTTTGAGTTGTGCTTGAGAATTTCTTTCATCCATGTGGATATAATAGTTCGATATTTCCATTGTTCACCTCTAAATTTTATAATCCTTACATTTGGTCATTTTAGTTTTACTTTGTGTTTCGCCAAGCTTTGCCAAATTACACATTAACCTTAACCTTTTACCAACTTTTATTAAAACCTTACATTACATAACACTTTATATAAGTAAATAAAAAAAATCAAATCACCCTATACCCCCCTATCCGGCCCTATGTTCACACACACATACAACACTTACTTCTCTTTTCAATTCCCTTAAAACCTCATCATTTCAACATTACATGCAAATCTCAAGATAAAAAAAACCATACATTCCTCCCCTGTCCCTTGGGGATGCCGGAAATATAACACCACCACCACTTCACCTACAAAATTTTTCTACTAATTTTTACCATTACAACATGTTTCCAATGACCCTTGCAAAGTTTGGTCAAGATTGGTGATGATTTGAAGGTGTTTTGGGTCATTTTTGCAAGATTATTGTTAGGGTTTTATTAAATCAAGTGAGTAGTATTATTTGGATGAATTAGAAGCTTGTTAATTGAATTTTTAAGGGTGTTCATTGGTCCGAAAATTCAGCCCTAGTTCTTAAGGGTTGATTGTGTTTGATTTCTTGGTTTTAAACATCTCCTAGTAAGGTTTAATTTCTATCATTTGATTTCTTTTATATTTTGGTCTATGAAAAAGTTTATTAATTTCTGGAAATCTTGAGTATTTTGTGCAAGTTAATGTGTTAATATATAATGTATGGCATTGTATAGAAATTTTGGGGTGATTGGATTGAGGTTTGGACGGATTTTGGATAAGTTCATAGGAGTAGTTTTAGGTCAGCAGGTTGTAGCCTAAATTACGAAATATTTTTAGTCTTAGCATACCTGGGAAATGTTATTTAATGATAGCCTTAGGTCTTAAGTGTTATGGGTTAATTGGATGAAAAAATCATTCCTTTCGGATGAGGAGATACGATCCGTTTTACCATAACGTGTCGAATCAGAAATAGCTGTGAAATTGGACAATAAGTCCAGGTTTTTGTGCAAATTTTTTGTAAAATAATCATATTCTCAGTAGAGGACTCATATTAGAGTCACCTCCAATTTATTTCACTTAAAAAGCACTTGTAGTTTTCAAATTGTGTCCGTTTCCGTAAGCTACAAAATGTGTCACTCTTTGTTTGGGACTGTTTTAAAAGGATGAATAGAATTGAGTGTATAGAAAAACATTTGACTTTGTAAGTTCTGGGAAAATCAATATTTACCTAGATATATATCTTAGGTACTTGTAGCCGTTTGGATGGAGTGTTAACTAATCCGTATGATTGAGTTATGGGCATTTTACTAAAACGGGTCATTTTGTGCAATCTGAATTTGAACCCTTAATAAGTCCAAAATTTTGTATACTAACACCCAAATTAGTAATACTGTAGCTTCTAGGTATCGAGTCAACTTAAACTTTTTGTGTATTTCATCCTCATGGATCTACGGGGACTAGGAGATATGTTAAAAATAGTAAAGGCGTAAATTTCAGAAAATGACCTGCACTTGTAGGAAAGGGTAAAATAGTAATTTCACTTGTTTATATCTATTACGGACTTTAAATGGCACGCTTTCAAGAGGGATAAAATTTCAGAATTTTGTAAATAAAAGGTTTAGATAGACGTAAAAACTAAGGTGAACACTTGTTGGAAAATTTAGTTAAAACTTAAGCTAGAGACACGTCTTGAGGATGATATTAGTTCAGATTTGGACTTGGGATTTGAGTGGTTTTGACCCATAAAAGTTAGGACGCAATGCCATACTTGTTTCGTTAAATAAAAATGTTTTATCCAAATTCTGCTTTCTATATCATTTCAAATTGTGTGAGTATTTGTTGGGTAATTTTTCTAAGTCGCGTCTTTTATTTTAGGTTGCACGTAGGGTGTCCGATTACTTCAGCTCCTATCTTATTATTTTTGCCAAATCGTTTAAAGGTGAGTTCATAGCCCTTTTTTCCTGTTACATGTTTTATAAATTTCGGGGGAGATTACATGCTTGATTTCTTGGACACAAGTACATTTCAAAACTGTATGCTATTTCCTGATTGTATTATTGCCTAAGTACCTTTCTGCCGCTAAGGACCCTTTACTATCATGAACCGTTAATTACCTTGTTGGGTAAACGTGAGTGTTGTGGATAGATCTATCGAGCGGACTGACAATCCCCTTCTTGGCTGTGGTTTCTAGATAACCATTGACACATTTAACATTTGAAGTAATTCGTAAGATGTTTGGCAGCATATGTATATATATCTTTGGGGCACAAACCTCGAGTACTGGTTTGATTACAATGCATGTTAAGGTTCGGTGTCATGAGCTTAGGGCAATAATATATTGTTTTCATCTAGACTTGGTGAATTTGTTTCTCTTGTCTACACTATTAAATATTGTGGTCCATACATTATTTACTGTTAAACCTATGAATCCACTCAACAATTTTGTTGACGTTTTAGCATGTTTTAATCTCAGGTCCAAAGGTGTGATTTTTGGATGGGAGCCGCGTGGAGATGCTGAAGATGGATTCTGTGTTTTCTTATTCGATGCTAAACTATTAAACTTATTTTTAATAACTCGTTGTTAACCTTTAAAACTATGTGTTTTGGACAACTCTTGTGGATTTTTATGTCATGTTGTAAACTTTTGGGACCAATGTTGTAAACTCTGATCTTTATGAAGCATCGAATGAATTTTATTTAAAAACGTCTCTTTCAAGGTCGTTTCCTATTACTTGATTGTTGTGTTATCACGTCGCACCCCAATTGTTATCGTTCCGTTGTCGTTAGAATTTTGGGAGGGAGGGTGTGACAGATTGGTATCAGAGCCAGGTTATAGGGAACTGGGTCATTTTTTTTCAAAACCTTGCCTATATCTAATTTTTTTAACCTTTCTTTTCTTTCATTTTCAAATTACAGAATCCTTCATCGTTATCCGTTATCCGCGCGCGCAACTCTCTGATCCTTATTTATTTCCTTGATTATCATTATAGTATTATATATATAATACTTGGCTTAATTTCTATCTCTTACGTCTATCTTTTTACGTATCATTATGTATTCATATTGGTCAACTATATAAATGTGTTGACTTTCTCGATTCTTTGATGTTTATTTATTAAAGACATCACGTAATTTATAACATTTTAATTTTAAAAATCATTTAAATATTATATGTTATGTATTAATATATATTTATATATATTTATATGTATTGTAGCATGATATGGAGCGTCACCATCCCCAATCATTTGTTTTAACTTCCCGAGGAAGAGTTTGAAGAAGACCCTTAGGAGGAGCTTGAGGAAGAGTTTGAGGAGGATCCTGAAGAAGATCCTAAAGAGGATCCTGAAGCGGATCTAGAGGTTGGGGCTGAGGAAGATGCACCTCCTGCTGCTACTCCACCGGTTGAGTCTCCTATTACCCCACTGTCATTGTCTGAGTCTTCATCAGACATTGAGGCTGCTGCTCCTATTGTTGTTGATGAGGCCCTTGAGATGCCACCTATGGGGGGCGTGGTAGTACATTTGATGGTGGGAGGTCCCTCGTTCTTTATCCCCCATTTCCTCTTTTTTATCTCTTAGACGTGAAATTGCTTGGTGAATGATAATACCGAGTTGTTGCTCAGCAATATAAAATATTTGGAGCGGTGTGAGAAGAAGCGCCAAGCTGAGATAGAAGCGAACGGTTCTAAAATTCGTAAGGTTAAGAAGTGTATGAATGAATTTGGTCGGGATTTGGTGATGAGGTGCGATTTAGTAACCTTGTTGAGAATAGAGTGACTAAGTTAGAAGACAAAGATCAGGAGAAGACGGAGGAGATGAAAAAGATGAAGAAGCGTTTGGGGACGCTTGAGATAAACTATGCTTTGGTGTTAAGTGATCAAAATGAGTGGAAGAAAGCGTTCTACAATTTACAGGCTTGGGTGTCAGAGAGAATTAGACGGGGTGCTATGGATGCACGCCCAGATGATGGTGTTGATGGGTCAGCTGCTTTTAGGAAATCTTAACCTCCTAAACCGCCGGGATCACCTAGTAGTTCCCAGTAGTCTGTCTATTATTATGTTTAACTCTTTCTAGACTTGTATCTTTTGTACTTCTCCACTAAACTGTTAGTAACAGTTGGTGTTATTATGCTGCCGGGTGTAATTTTGGTCTCTTTTGTAAACACCCCGGTCTATTAAAACTTATTATCGGATTGTAATGGAACGTGTGCTCAATGAATTATCATTTGGTTGCCATTGTTATTACACCATTCTCTTAGTGCATTCCTTGATTATTATCATTGTGAAATATAATCTTGTTGCTATGTGGATTCATTATGGAATTGCATACTGTGTTGAAAATAAATTCATGATTTTCTTTTTATCATCTTTCTATCTCATTTTCTCCATTACTATCTTGTACCTCGACTTAACATGCTCTTACATATTCTTACTGAATTTTGTACTTGTATTGTTGACAGAATCATGCCGCTCAGAAGGTTGAAGAAGAAATCTGTTAAGAGATTAGTGGAAAAACGTGTGGCTAAAGCTATAGAGGAATATGAAAAGACTAGATCTAACCCAGGCAATGCTAGCGGGTCTGGATTAACAAATACAGGCGAAACAGTGAATGTGCAAGGTTGTACACATAAGACATTCATGAATGGAAAACCTCACCCTTTTAATGGAACGGAGGGTGTTGTTGGTTTAAGGCGATGGATTGGAAAGGTAGAGCAAGTGTTTGAAATATGCAAGTGTGCCGAGGAAGATAAGGTTATGTTTGTTGCTAGTACTTTTGAGGGTCGTGCTTTAACATGGTCGAATGGAAATGTGTACACCCTAGGACTCGTCAATGTTAACCGTATTCCTTAGACTGAGTTCAAGTTAATGATGACTACTGAATACTACCCAGCGACTGAAATCCAAAAGATGGAGGAAGAACTTTGGACCTTGACTTTGAAGGGGGATGATATAGAGGCTTACAACAATCATTTCTACGAATTGGCTTTGATGTGTCCTGATTTGGTGCCAAATGAAAAGAAAAAAATAGAAAGGTACATTAAGGGGTTTCTTGAAAGAATCAATGAAAATATTACTTCTTCAAGGCCCACGACACTACATGATGCAATCAACTTGGCACGTGAACTGGTTAAGCAAGCAGTTCAGGGTAAGGCTGCAAGAGTAAATGAAAGCAATAAAAGGAAATGGGAAGAACACCAGAAAAACAACCCCAACAACAATAACCCCAACAACCGTAACCGCAACCGTAACAACAACAATCAACACCACCAACAGAACAGGAGGCAAGAGACTGGCAGGGCCTATGCTGCAACTCCAGCTGAGGGTAGGGGTTACAATGGGAATTTACCATTGTGCCATAGGTTCAAGGCACACCATCAACATGGTATGTGTCCTCCTAAGTGTAGTAGATGTAACAAACTTGTGTACATTGGTTTATCCTTTCATGGATATTTGTGAGTCTTAGGAATAGATATATTGCATTATACAGCTATTAAGGATGATGCCAAGAGGTATATATACAGTTGACTAATATAGAAACACTGATTATGAAACTATGTGTTAATGCGGCAATTTAACATAAGTACTAAGAAAACAATTGGAAAGAAACTAAATAATAACTTCTATTAATCTGCTTTGAATGATTACAGATTACTAATTTATTGAGATAATGATTTTTCTATGAAGATATCTTGAGGGTCGTATCTCTATCAATGAGAGGGATCCTTTATAGCACTAAGGTTAAAACCCTAAAAGGCTTACAAAACGCCATACATATATTATCCTAAAATATAATCATCATTATCTCTTAAACGGTACTAATACTATTTTTACTATCGGTAACTAACTAACTGATCAGTACTTAACTCTTTGGTCCTGTCAGTTCTAACTATAACTATCAGTACTAAACATTTGTACTGTCGGTTACCAAGTTTGGAAAACATTAAAAATCCTAACAATCATTCCTTAAACATGAATGTTTGAATTCTTTTAACTCATGTTTTCTTTAAAATCTTTAACGATAGAGGATGTAGTCAAACACTTTTATTATTTTTGATCTTTTAACTCTATCCTTCTTCAGCAGCAACTTTGTCTTATCTAGCAACACAGCAAACTTCTTTTCAGCAACAATACAACTAAGTTGGCTTTGTAGTTTTTGGCAAACTAACGCCATAAACGGGATTTGATGTTCCTTTACCGTAAGCCGGTGTGCTCAGGGATAGTTAATCTTCATTTAAAAAAAAACTTAGGTGAGTTAATTACCATACAGGTTTTTGGTTAAACTGTCAACCATCATACGGAATTGATTTCGTATTTACCAAAATACATTTCTTTTGGACTAGCATGCTTCAATTGCCATAACATGGTGCATTGATAAACCATATAGTTTTTAGCAAACTATCAGCTATCAACAGATTTGATTAGTCTTTACCATGAACTGTTTGATTATGGACTAGCCAACTCTTAACCATGAAGCAAAGTGAGTTGAGAACCCTACAATTTTTGGTAAATTATCAACATAAACGGATTTGACAAGTCTTTACCACAAGCCGCTTTGTTTAGGGACCTAGACCAGTTCTTATGCTTGTTATGCATGGTGACTGATGGACCATTTGTTGTGTGGTGGTTAGCAACACTCTAACCCTTCTCAATTCCATCAACCTTATTCTTCAGGTTCTAACTTGCAAGTAACTTCTTGATAAATCTAATCAACTCTAATGCTAAAGTAATTGTCCTTCTTCAGGGACTCTTAACTTTAACTTCAGCATTTTCACCATTACTTTCTTTATCAAGGATCTTTTCTCTACCAGCATATGTGTGATAATCCTGTTTCAGTATAAGAGTATGTACCCCCTGAAGGAACCATGTAGTTTCCAACTACTATGTTCCAATCTTGCTGTGATTCAAAAATTATCTTCATCATCTGGATTGGAACATAACCATCAGATTCTCCCAAAGCAGTACTCTTATCAAACCTTCAGTAATAAGCATTATTGGTATCTGTCCAGTACCAGTTGATACCAGATTCAAATCTTCTCTATCAAATATGGACAATACCCTCATCAAAGTGCTAAAATATCTCTTTTGTCCATTGCTTCTAATCACCACATTTTGATTTATTTCTTCTAAGTTTTCAGCTTTATCATCCTGTGGCTTAGTTCCAAGACACTCTGTTTTCCACTCTTTGATAGGATACTTCCTGTCAAGTATTTCATAATCTACTTCTTTTTCCTCATCTGTAGCTATTGTTAAATGTAATCTAAGCTCATCACTCTCTTTATCATATATCATTCAGCAGGAATGTGTTTTGAATGTATCTTATTTTCCCTGACTTCAATCTTTTTTCTCTAGTACCAAGTTTTCTCTTTCTGGTACTTTCTTCTTCTTTATTCTCCTCCTTGCTTCTTCTTTATTCTCCTCATTGGCTTCTTCTTTACTCTCCTCCTTGATCACTTCACTTTTAGAGGAGTCAACTCCTTTCTCATTCATCCTTTTGATCAGTCTTTCATCTTCAGCAGACCCAATAGAGATAAAATCTTCATCCGACCTCTTAATCTTCTTATACAGGACTTGTACTTCCTCAAACTTCTTGATTTTTAATTCAGCATGCTTGAAATTTCCTACATGCTTCAAGTAGGTCATCATTTGATTTCTCAGTTGATTCTTGGTTGGTGGTCTTGTTCCTGATGGCCTCTGATCTCTGTTGAGCAAAGAATTTTCTTTGAGCAGCAATTGTGTCATGAAGGAACTTTGCTCTTTCTTCTATTGTAAATTGCTCTCTTTCTTGTTCTGTAGTTTCAGAAAGAAGTATATCTGCTCTCATGTCTTTGTTTTTATATCATCAAAATTTCTTTTTGAGAGCTTCATTAGTGCTTTTTCTTCAGTATTCTTATTTCTTTCTTCTTCAACCTTCCCACACTTCTTGTATTTTCTAGCCATCTTCTCTCATCAATTTCAAGCTGTTTAACTTCTTCTCAGCATTAGGATAACCATCAGATTCACTTTCAGATTCATCGCCCTCTCAATTTTCTTCTTTCCTTTGTCTTTTCGGATCAATTTAAGAACCTTAGCTATAGTTTCATCATCTCCAAACATTGTAGAAGTAGGTGTTTGAGTGGGTGTTTGAGTGGTTTGAGCAGCAATTTCTTCTTCAGCATGATCTTCAGTACCTTTTCTTTGCCCATCAGTACTTTCAAATTGCTCTTCAGTACTTTCAAATTGCCCATCAGTACTTTCAAATTGTTCTTCAGTACCTTCATTGTGCTCTTCAGTACCTTCCTTTTGCTCTTCAGTACCTTCAATGTGTTCATCAGTACCTTCAATTTGCTCTTCAGTACTAACTTTGGATCCGTCAGTACTAACTATTGGTCTGTCAGTACTAACTTTCTCCTTGTCGGTACTAACTACCTCCTTGTCGGTACTAACTACCTCCTTGTCAGTACTAAGTACATCTTCAGTACTAAGTCTAATCTTATCAATCTCCTTGTCTTCATCTACTATTTCTCTGTCTCCATATGATCAACTGAATCTTCAGGAATTGTATCAAACAGAGGATCTCTTTGAACTGATGATTCACCTTTA
>BQNB010154974.1:0-10495 GCA_026074375.1 Tanacetum coccineum
GTTATATCAATTTCAAAGAAGTCAACGAGATTACTTTTCAAACGACACATTTAGAGGTTGTTCTCTTGTATCTAGCGCTGTGTATTATGAAGTAACGCCCCCGGACATACTTCTGATGCGACACGCATTTTTGGGGGTGTTACAGTAAATGAGGGATTATAATAATATTTACGATTTATTATTTAAATACGTTTCAAAAATTTAGCGGCTACGCGATAATCGTTTTTATGTTACCGTAAAAGGTCAAAAAGTCAAATCGGACCCAAAAAGTCAAAGGGTAAAATAGTAATTTAAAATTTCTAAAAATTGTCGCGTGTGACATTACCTACCCCTTAAAAGGAATCACGTCCCGGGATTCGATTTTTGTTAACCGATGGTGTGTCCAAGAAAAGATTTAAGATTTTTAAATAACAAGTTTTAGACATGACGTTGATACTTTATTCAGCAAAATTCGATTTTTCGACACTTCTTAATATGCATAAATTTTGGCTAGGTTTTACCAGGATATTTAATCCATCAGAATAAGTACCTTAGAAAAATATCAATACAAGTTATATGATTGATATAAACGCGTTATAAAGAAAGTCTCTTAATAGTGAAACCATCAAAGGAGAAAGTGTAGATGCGTGGGTATGTCTGTATGAGGGTTTAAAGGTTTAAGGGCAGAGTCTGGTTTCTGATATTTGTAATGTTTGACGGTTAATCATCGGACGAGGCTAAAGAATGTAAGTATTCAACTTACTTAGAAAGTACGAGGATGTATCGTGACTCAACTCACCTTAAGTAAAGGAGGAGAATAAAGTATAACCGAACGGTTTTAATCGCGACTTAATAAATTGACGCGCCATAGAACGAGAAATAATAATAATTACGAAACGTTGCACACAATGTTTAATAATGAAATAGACACCCATATATGTTTGTGCTTTAGTTTAGTCAACAAAATGTGTCTTTATGAACTCGTTAAGTTTATGAAGATGTTACGACGTTCTTACAAAAAGTTACTATTTATAGAAAGTTTCCATTTTAGGAAAGCGTCTTACGACAAGTTACTAATTTATATAAGTTTACAATTTAAGTAAAGTTTTAAATTATGGACGTTAATAGACACCCCTAATTTACCGTTTCCATATCTCCAAAAACAAACTAGTGAAACCCTATCGTCTAACCAAAATTCTTAGCTCGCTAAATATATATAAAAACTTGCTATATTTAAAAACAACCAACAACAATAACTTATCATTTTTAGAAAATTCCCAAACCTTCGTTTTGGTATTAAGAAGCTCCACGACTGTTTTCCAAAGACTTACGGCACCTAATAAACCTTTTGAAACATTTTTAAACTTCCGTTTACCCTCATTTAAAACTTGGACCGACAACTATATTTTTATAAATCGACCATAGACTTGACCATAAACCTGACCATAACACCGTCATATTTTCCAACTACCAAAATTCTTTTACAACCAAACTAATCATAAAATCAAAAATCAAAAGAATTCAAATCAAAATCAAAAACAAGCAAATTGAAGAAATCACAAAAACCAAAAACTGTGGTCGGGTCATTCAGGATCATTTCTAGAAAGTAATTTGTGGCTCACTTGCTATAAGCATAATTTCAACACTCTCACCCACGCTTCACTGAAAACACAACTCTATATCTCGAGTAACATAATTGTAAGATTTTCCACATCAATTTAAAAGTCAGAAGATGACAAAGGCAAAAAAAACTAGAGCCAACTATCAGGACTCTAGATAAATAGCACAACAATCAATATCCACAACAAAAACATTCAGTTCATTTCTTGAGCATAGACAGGGCCCCACAAGCTTAAATACCTCAGTGCCCTATTTGTATAAAAACCACATCAAACTTAAACTCGATAATCAAAAAGTCCAATCAATCCTCTACAAAATGAAGACAAACAACCAATAACACAGCAACCATACTTGAAACCTAACTACTGAAGTATAAAATACAACTATTTCGCCAAACCTAAACTAAATTATTCGATTTTTTTGACCACCGAACAGTTAGTGACTTGTCAGTTCAGTTACCTCACCCACTTTTCCAAAATCTGGTGTGTAAACTTTACACCTTTTTCATAATATCTTTCCCCCCAGACTTAACACCCAGCATATCGGATGATAAACATCAATTCAATATCCTATCAATACTAATCTTATATATCCAAAACCTAAACTAAGTTAAAATCAATAAGTGGATCATTTCTATCAAGTCAATAATCAGCGAGACCATTACACAAAAGTACTATTAAGCGGAAGTAGTAATCAAGTTCACCAAAATTCAATCAAATGGCAAAATCAAACAAAAAAGGTCAAAAGAAACAATGTGTTGGGGCATCAATCAAAAAATTAAGGGTTGCACAAAAAACAATGGTATGATCACTAAATGTGAATATTCAAAGATCAACAAAACAAAAAGTGTGAGTGGAAAGGAAATTGGACAAACAGAGGTGTGATTATGGGATGAACAAAGCCAAATATCACTATAATTAAGCCTAAACTCCATCGTCACAACCCCCCAAATTTGTTTCGAACTCACAACTTCTCCTCATACTTCTCGACAATAACAAATATATATCCAAAACCATCATCAAAAAATCTTTATTAAAAATAATTATACACTTAATTATTGAAAAATCATTGCACAAACTTAATGAAGTCTTGAATCATAAGTAAAAGTATAAGAATACATAGCAATAATAACTATAACAAACGGTGATGGGATGCGGAGAGTGAGGACATTTCGAGAAACAATAACCCCAAAATAAAGGTCAACAAAAGGGAGGAGCTCACGGGAGAGTCAGGTGATACGTGACGAAATATCTTACTCATTCGTTAGTTCGAGGATGAATAAAATCAATTAGCTCAAGAGTGCGCAAGTCGGTTAGCTCCGCAATCAGTTCATGATCGCAAGGTTTCGTAACGGAAAAAGTAACTTAAGAATGAGATAAGGTAGTTCAAGCGAGGCCTTAAGATTCTGCTGAGTGGTAAGACGCGATTGTGTTTCTAGATCTTTTGAATGGATTTCGGTGATTATCGAGTTTGAGTTCATACTCGTGTCATATTGGATACTATTAAGCCCACTCATTTATAATTTATTATTTATATAAAGAAGCGTCTCAATTTATGTAAATAATGAATTGATAAACTTATGGTTCGGTGATTTACAATTTATTTATTTAAATGAAGAGGCGTCCCAATCCTTTCAATAAAGAGATTATAAATCACAAACTTAATAATTTACCTGATACATACGCTTACTACCTCACAAAATCTCAAGGTGGTAGATGACATCAACGATGGCCCGTGCTAAATGAGTATGAAATTATTGTTTCAATAACTCGTCTTCGAAGACGAAGATAAAACAATCAAGGGGGATCGACATAGAGTTCCAAATAGCTGATGAGTATACAGTTAACGTAAATAAGATAAAGGTCTTTTATGAACGAGTTTACATAGCAAGTTACCCATTATAAACCCTCCAGTAACAAGTCTCTCGCCCATACAAACTTGTGAAACTAGATTCATACATAATTCATGTAAACATAAACTGTGTTCGGGTTTCGCGTAATCTGATATGTATAAGTTATGATAGTATAGATTCGAGACCATTGCATCAATTCACAATGTCTTAGACAAAATTTAGAGACCATTGTGGTCATCCATAATGTCTTAGAAAGTTTTAAATTATAATATACAACTTCCATATAAATAAATAGAAGGATAAACGTAAGGCTAACGAAACCTGCAAGAGAAAATAACCGCAAAGAAAAGATACCCAGAGAAAAGATAACTGCAGAGAAAAGATAATCGCAGAGAAAAGATAAGTGTAAGCTCATAGCAAAAAAACACTATATAATGTCTCGCATATAAAAGCACGTAAGGATCACATACTGGTTATAGACCAGACCTAGATATTCTACCTGGTTATCTATATAACCTTGGCTCTGATACCAATCTGTCACACCTCCAGACGGGGCTGAACATAATACTGTCCCGGAGGCGTGACTGCCATCATATTTTCGAACACAAGCAACAGAGAAAAAACGACCACAAATAGAACGTTTTGAAAATCATAACTCGTTGCATTGTTTAAAAATAGATAAGTTTTACAAGATTCAAAAGGAAATTAAATATTTGCGAAAGTATAAGTAAAATTACGGAAGCATAATTAAGATTTTGAAAAAGTCAACGAGTATTAATGATATTAAAGTCTTGAAAAAATGATATCATAATTGCACGAGACTCCACATAGGCACGTCAAAATCCAAGCTAATCACCTAGAGAAAACATGCTAAAATGGGTCAACATAAAGTTGGTAATTCATAGGTTTAAGTAAAACATTATGAGGAATCAAAAACGTTTAGAGCTTATAGCTTTCTCAAATATTATGAAAAAGCATTTAAAATTTGAAACGTTCAATTCAACGAAAGCATAGGGTGGACCACTAGTTATACAACGTAATGTGACAGTTATAAACAATACAACTTTCACATGAAAGTATTTACTGTTGCTTAAGCCATGACACCGATGCAAATAACAACAGGGCATACATATCATGCCACAGTATTAATTCTTGCCCTTAACTGGTGTCCCAAACCAAAGACCACCACAACGCACATCGACATGACATATATCTGTTTGTTCTTCGTTAAGTGGAACCAAAGCAGATAGGGATAATTAGCCCAATAGATCTATTTTACCGCAATTGCGCTCACTTACAATCTAATTGTCATTAGATGTAACTAATGGTTCAGTTTATTCGGGCAATAGTGGTTTGTAAGCAAAACTTAGGCAACACATAAACAGGAAACGATAACAGAAAACACTTGTGTCCAATGTAAAAGTAATCAACGTTTTCGTAAAAGGTCTAGGTACTTATATCCATAAGTAAAGCAAAGTGTGATATCAATCATGTAACGAGTTTGTAAGACAACTATAATACGCGTATAAAATTATGTAACTAAACGAGTTAGTTAAACGAGCATAGTCTCTCACCCCAAAAGTAGTAAAGTATATGTAAAACAAGTAAAACGTAGGGCTATGAACTCACCTTGATGTTGAAGAACAATTGACAGATAGGCATCTAATATGCACAACACAATGAAAGACGAAACGGCTCGATCAAGAAGATGCAGCTTAACTTAATCGGCTCAGTCCCCCACTAGCTTCAGGGAATGTATGATTTGGGGTTTTTTCCGATAGGATGAGTACAATCAATGCACACGTAGATACGCAGAATTGAGGTTCAAGTTGTAAAGAAGCTTGGTGGTTGGTTAAATAAAATAAAATCAAAAAACAAAGCACAGTGTTAATATATTATGTTATAAATTACATTTGAAAAAAAGAAACAATTATATAATTCATATAGTGAATATTACTAAAGACAAACAACAAAGAATAAGTCGCAATCATAATATTTTTACAATGAATTATATAAAAAAGTAATGAAAAAAAATGCGTAACAATATAATTCGACACGTTTTCGAAAATCACTTAACTAAATAAATAAAGAGTACTTTGCATAAATTATAAACACAAACGTTTAAAGTTAGAATTAAAAAAAGGACTTTTTTTACAAACTTATAATTTTGTCTATTAGTCGAGAATTATAAAATACTATTTTATAATTTAAGATTTCGTTACGCGTTTTAACTAAACTAGTTGTCTCGTTTGTAAAAGTATAGCTTTCGTTTATTTACCGGTTTATAGAATTCGTTTACAAATTAATTAATAATAATACTATATCTCGGTTGTTTCATCGGTTTTCTTGATAAGTAGAAATTTAGTGGAAAAAATACTAAGTATCGAGAGAAATTTTTATAAATATATGGCATGACCTTTGTGTTAATGACAACTTTCCCATTTTTTACCAAAATTCAACGCTTTCCCTTTTTAATCAATCCGTGTTACAATATCCGCGTGGTTCAAAATATATTTAAACGAGATCCAGTAGTATTTAAAATAAGTAAAACCAAACACACCCTTACGGGCTATAAAACAGTGCACCAAACGCACCCTTATGAGGTCGTTAACCACGAAACCAAACAGACCCTCATGGGCTGTTAAACGCGAAACCAAACGCACCCTTAGGTGCTGTTACACAGCGAAACAAACACACCCTTAGGTGTTGTTAAATGCATATCCAAACACCCCTTTTCGGCAGAAAACGCAGCCATCAAACACCACTTACGGGTATGTATAACAACCGAAATAAAAGAACAAAACTAACTAAATTAATCAAAAACAAAGTAAGTTTAAACAAACACAACCACACAAACTTATTAATAGTTTTTACAAAAACCAACAACCAACCAAACTCAGGGTTACAAAAAAAAGGTAAGGTGGTGGTGGTAAGCGGCTGAGAAAACCAAACGCACCGTATGTGGTGTTAACCACATAAACAAACACACCCTTGAGGTGTGAAGGCTGCTAAACGCACCCTTGTGGGTGGGCTGTTAAACCAAACGCACCGTTAGGTGGTGATGGCGGCATGGAAGAGAAAGATGGTGACGAGGAGGAGATGGCGGTGGGAGCGACGGTGGTGTAGGTGTGCGTCGGTGGGGTGACGAGGGTGGTGGTGTCGGTTGGCTGAGATGATAATGGAGGTGGTTCGGTGGTTCGGAGATGGAGGGGGGCGAAGCGGTGGTGGTTTTTGGTGGCTGCCATGGTGATGGTGATGATGTTGATGGCTGTGGTGGATCTGCGGTGTGGTGAAGGCAGTGGAGATGGTGGAGACGTGGTGATGAAGGTGGTGTGGAGATGATGGTGTGGCCACGGTTGAGGAGGGTGGCGTGAGAGGCGGCAGGTGGTCGGAGATTGGCCGGGATCTGGCTGGAAATGTGGGGTGTCCCCGCAAAACATTGGAGAGGGAGAAGTATGTGTTTATTGGCCAGGTTAAATGAGAAAACCCTAATGGGTTTCTTATATATAATCAAAAGTTTCAAAATAGAGTGACAAATGTATAATAGTCTAGGGGTGGTGGTGTAAATTTATTCTTAAGGGTCCTTATTGTAATTTTTGTAAAATAATGGTTCGGGACTCGTTTTGGCTATTTAACGGATTATTCAAAACACGAAACTTGCGTCATTGTTTTTCAAATCATTTTCCTATAAAATTGAGTATTCACTCGACTATTATTTTATAAATGTTTTTATAAAATCTTAATGTTTATTATTTATTTTGTGTAGTCATCGGGTATCACGGGCAAGCTTTGTCCGTAAAAATAAAACTTTAGTTTGAGCATTTGCGTTTTTAAGTAACGCCTTTGAACAAAATATTAAATATTTTTATTTAATAAAAAGTGATAATTAAATATAAATGTAATTATTTTTGTGTCCTGTTGTGTTCAAAAGGTTGCGAGGTTATTTTAGTCATTTTCTGCTTAGTTTCAGGTCTCGGATAAAACTAAAAAGTTGTCCGGAATGTCGTTTTACATCAAATTGCTTTAGAGTCCGAGTCGTGAAAACATGATTTAGTGGGTCGTTTTTGATAAGTCAACTTAGGAATAACATATATCTTCTCGTTTTTAAGTCAAATAAGTTTAAAAAAAATAAATTTGTAAATGAGGGATTATAATAATATTTATGATTTATTATTTAAATACGTTTCAAAAATTTATCGGTTAAGCGGTAATCGTTTTTATGTGACCGTAAAAGGTCAAAAAGTCAAAAGGTAAAATAGTAATTTAAAATTTCTGAAAATTGCCGGGTGTGACATTTTGTATTTTCCGAAAATTGTTGGGTGTTACATTACCTACCCCTTAAAAGGAATCCCGTCTCGGGATTCGATTTTTGTTAACCGATGGTGTGTCCAAGAAAAGATTTAAGATTTTTAAATAACTAGTTTTAGACATGACATTGATACTTTATTCAACAAAATTCAATTTTTCGATACTTCTTAATATGCATAAAATTTTTGGCTAGGTTTGACCAGGATATTTAATCCATCAGAATAAGTACCTTAGAAAAATATCATTACAAGTTTTATGATTGATATAAACGCGTTATAAAGAAAGTCTCTTGATAGTGAGAATATCAAAAGGGAAAGTATAGACGCGTGGGTATGTCTATATAAAGGTTTAAATGTTTAAGGGCAGAGTCTAGTTTCTAATGTCTGTAAGGTTCGATGGTTATCATCAGCTGAGGCTAAAGGATGTAAGTATTCAACTTACTTAGGAAGTACGAGGATGAATCAAGGTTCAACACACCATAAGCAGACGATGCGAATAAGGTATAACCGAACAGCTCTAACTGCAACTTAATAAATATATGCGCCATAGAACGAGAAATAACAATAATAACAGAAAGTTTCACACAACGTTTAATAAGGAAATAGAACTACATTATGTTTGTGCATTAGTTTAGTCAACAAAATGTGTCTTTACGAACTCGTTAGGTTTATGAAGATGTTACGACGTTCTTACAAAAAGTTACTATTTATAGAAAGTTTCCATTTTAGGAAAGTTTTTAGTTTCGGGGCGTTAAATTGCATCCCCTAATCTATTAGCTCCATATTTCCAAAAAACGACACAATTGAAATACCATAGACGTCTAACCAGAATCTTAGTCGCTAAATATATACTAAAAATTTGCTAATATTTTGAAATGACCAACGACAACGGACTTATCCTTTTAGAAAAATTCCAAGAACCTTGGTTTTTATAGTAAGAAGCTCCACGAATATTTTTCAAAAACTTTCGACACTTACTAAACCTTTGTAAAACATTTTTAATCGTCACTTACCCTCATTTTTAAAAACTCGGACCAGCAATATATTTTTTAATAAATCACCATGGACTTGACCAAAAACTTGACATAACACTTGCCCTTATTTTTCAAACCTAGCCAAACTCTTTTATGCCACAAAATATCACCAAATTCACTATTAATTCAAGCCTATAACTCATCGACCATCTTTGTTAGCCAACGCACAAATGTCACAACCTCTCAACAAGAACAATTTATATATCCGAAATCATCAAAAATCTTTATTAAAATATTTATTCATTTTAATAAATTTGAAAATCATAGCACAAACATATTGAGTCGCCATGAATCAAATAGGATAGATTACTTTTTTGGGGCATTTTAGGATTGAAATGCGTCTTATTCTATGATCCCTAACGGTTATGAAAATAACGAAAGTCAAATAAGTTAGTTGCTTAAAAAAATATATAAAAAATGAGAAAAAGAAAAAATGCAAAAATATGTGTAGGAATAAGTGTATATTTAAAAATGGTCAAAACAGGGCTTCTCAAAGCTATTGATTTCTTCATTTCCCTTGACGAACACTTAGCTACTTTTCGAGGTTATTAGTCGAGGGGGATTGAGATTCTTAGTTTTCTTAAGTGTTTACGTATAGCATTGCGTGAGAATACACAATAGTTTAGTATGGGGGATTTTGGTATGTGTGTAAATACACATACCTTTATCTTAATAAAACGGCCTTAAACGACCAAAAACGTACATAAAATGCCATATATATGCTTGTTTTTGTGTTTGTACTTGCAGGTAACGGATATCCGACAAAAGGACGAAAAACGAAGCAAAAAACGACAAAACCGAGCACGGAATGGAAGAGCGTAAAAAAGACAAAGTCAAAATCGAAGTCAAAGACCAAAAATTCAATGGTCAAAGCCGAAGCCGTAACCGAAGAATACTTAACGGGCCCACCCGAACCCATCTAATGGGCCGGGTCAGCCCATTAGTATTTTACATGAAGACATAAAAGCCCACCCTTTTATTAAAATCCAAACGAGCCTAATGTTTAACCTTTCCTGGCCCAAACCATAATACAACCCAAAACCTCCTTTAACGACGTTAAGCTCACACTCCTTTCACCCTTTACACCGTTAGTCCCTGAAGGACTAACAACGTTAGTCCAAAAGGACTAACGGTGCAAACCCTCACATAACTCCAGGGACCAAAGATGAACAAAACAAGGACGTGTATTGCAAACCCATAATACACTTTCAAGGGTCAAATTTGCCAAACTCCCAAACCAACTCCACTGTACATCTCCCCCCCCCCCACGTGACACTGTAGCAAATAGCCAAAACATCATCCTCACCCTTACCCCACACCACGTACCACCAATTCTAGGTTGGCAATCCCTAGCTCCCCCATTCGTTCAAGGGTCAAGACAAAAATTGAAGGGTTTGGATTAATTGGTTTGGGCTCCAAGAAATTTCAAGGGTCAAGATGAAGCTTTGAGTTCTCTCACACAAGTAACACAACTAGCACACAAGTTGAGGACCAGCTGCTTATAAAAGAGAAAGAAGACAGAAGTTTAGACATACCTAGGAGTAGTATAATTTTTAGATTAGTTTAATTTTAATGTTTTATGTTTAATTTACATTTTGTCATTTAACTTTTTAAGCATGGTAACCTTTTAATGATTTAATGAAAAGTTAAGTTTTTATGCAAATCTGCCCTTTTTTATTTTTTCATGACTTTAAGCTCTTTTG
>BQNB010154978.1:0-15451 GCA_026074375.1 Tanacetum coccineum
TGAAATTGTTAAAAAATATGGTATCCTAACTAGTAATTATGTAGACACACCTGTGGTAGAAAAGAGTAAACTGGATGAAGATCTACATGGGAAACCAGTTGATGCTACACTTTACCGTGGCATGATTGGATACCTCATGTATCTGACATCCAGTAGACCCGACCTTATTTATTCAATCTGCTTATGTGCCCGGTATAAGGAAAAGCCTATCGAAAAGCACTTAAATGAGGGTAAACGAGTCTTTCGATACCTAAAGGGAAGCATTAACATGGGTCTCTAGTACTCGAAGGATACCGGTATGTCCCTAACAGCATATGCAGATGCAGATCACGCGGGGTGTCAGGACACTAGACGCAGTACATCAAGAAGTGCTCAATTCTTAGGTGATAAACTTGTTAGCTGGTCTTCCTAGAAGCAAAAGAGCACTGCGATCTCAAGTACAACGACGGAATATATTGCCTTATCTAGTTGTTGTGTTAAAATCCTATGGATGCGTTCACAGCTAACAGATTATGGTTTTCAATTCAATAAGATTCCTCTGTACTGCGACAATAAAAGTACGATTGCTCTATGTTTCAACAACGTTCAACACTCAAGAGCCAATCACATCGATGTACGCTACCATTTTATAAAGGAGCAGGTGGAGAATGGAATAGTGAAACTCTACTTTGTTCGGACCAAACCCTTACCAAGAGAAAGATTCAATTTCTTGATCAAGAAGCTAGGTATGAGAAGCATGTCTCTAGAAACGCTAAAACGTCTGACAAAGGAAGAAGACGGGTAAAGGTGGCAACTCGCGGTATATCCTGTATCATATGTACATAAGAAAACATAAAAACACAAAAAATATTTTTCTTTTATATAAATTTTTCAAAAAGAAAATTAAAAATTAAAAAATAAAAAAAATATAAAAATATGCATCTCTGACATGTCTTCTGAAAATCAATAACATTTACGGCCTTAGAAATGTCATTTAATAATGATAAGAGGCTGTAAATGAAGTTCGAGCAGAAGTTCAAAACCTTTTAAAACATGCCAAAAATGGCTTGCTATTATTTCAGATAGCAACCTAGTCATCATCTTCAAAGCAAGTATTTCAAAAAGAAAACTTGACCTCTCAACGGGAATTTATTCTCGGGCATGGTCTACTTTATGACCATGCAAAGGCTTGTGTTTACTTTGCAACACAACACGTGCTTCCTATATACAATAAGTGTACGTGTCAGTGCATTTATTTGTCAAAATTAGAGAAATCTTATTTTCATTGGTAAAAAGTTGTCTTCAAAATGAATCAGCATTTTCAGTAATCACAAAAAGATTTTCAAAGACAATTCGACCACACAAACAATGACAACAACTCTTTAAATAGAAAACGGGTCATTATTTGAGGGGGTTGAAAATGTCATCAAATAATCTTTCTTTCAAATTAAGTCACGGAATAAACGAATAAAGTTTTTTATAATGACGGATAACAAATTAAAGAGGAGTTAACTTATATTAACTACAAGGGCTTTAGATGTCATTTGTTTAAAACTTTATGGACTTATTTGCAATTTAAGACTTAGTGAATTCATGCTTTAAACTACATACGACCAATATTGCAAACACCTTATTTGTTGTAAAAGACTTAGAAATGTTTGAAAATAATTACATAGTTTTAAAAGCCTTAAAGTTGATTCTTACAGGATAGATCTAAGCTTATTTATTCTTCAAACACGATCTTGAATATGTGTACGTATACGGTTTTTCTGATTCCGAGGTGTCGAAACCAGCAAGGGGGAAGGAGTAGATGTATACATGATAGAGTCCATGGCCTTCTTTTGAGCTTGTCTTCAACGATAGGTTCTTTTGATTTTAGGCCTTATTTGTTACTTTCGGGTGCACTATTTCAATCACATGGGGGAAGAGACATCTCTTCATCATTTAGTATGCATCACTTGCGTTCCCAGCAGGAAGTGTTCAGAGAATAATTATTTAAAATGTAAGAAGAGTTATTTCTGATTCAATTAATGTTTTACCTGATCGGTCAATCTCAAAGCTTACTCTTAAAAGAAGTAGAAATATTTGATAATAGAGGTACACATAGGTATGATGATTCCTTTAGATAGTCAGTATCATGTAGGAAGAAATGTCGACTATCGAGACTTAGTTGACTTTGAAGTTATCATTTTGTCTATTTAGAGGATTTAATTGTCTACATCCGGGACTTAGTTGACTTTGGTGCACTCATCCAGGACTTAATTGACTTTGGTGTTGCGGTATCAAATTCTTGAAAGGGTTAATAGTGTACTTCGGATATTTAGGCTTTATACATCAAGACCACTTGATGCGGCTTGCAAGAAAGTTTTGAGTCCACTCAAGAAAGGATTGCTAATTTAGGGGGAAGCTAAGACAACTTCTTATGAGAGACTACGGGGAAGACCTATGGTTGCTACAAAGAACCATATGATTCTATCATATGATGTTCTCATCATTCAGGTCAAACCTCGTACATAATAATCTTGTGAATATATAAATGTTTAGTGTAGACTTAAATATAGGCTAATATAGTGTTTGAGTATGAATTTTCAAGAATTTCTTAGTAAATTCAAAAAACTTTAAATTAATGTACTCAAACACCATATAATACCCTCATAGATTGAATGGGAGCATTAAAAATGTTCCTAATACGGCTTGTTAATAATTGGACATTTTTTTCCCAAAAGCAGTTATATTTGAATCAATTGATATCTAAAATATCAAGAGATTTAATATTTTTGATAAGGGGAGAAAATGTGATTAAAATATATGGCTAAAGATGTGAATTTTAAGATCTCTAGTGTACGCTATCCATTTTACTAAATTGAGCAAGTGTGAAAAGAATCCTATCTATAAAAAATTCATGAGTTGCTTTGTCGCGTTATCTATGCTTGTGATCATTAATTTGTTTTGTTAAAATGAAATATATTTTACTTTGATTGCTTGAGGGCAAGCAATAAGCTAAGTATGGGAGGATTTGATAACGCTCCAAATATACATAAAATATCCCTCGAAAATACATAAAATATATATGTTAATGCATGAAATATTGCAATATTTGGTTGTTTGTTGTGTAATAATCGTTTCAGGACCAAAAGTGAAGAAAAGGACTAAACGTGCAAAGAAATTCTGTTAAATGCACTAACGGTCTTTATAAGAAGAATCTAGAAGAGAATCCAAGGATGAATTAATGAACGAAGCTAAAGTGCGGCGCACAATTCTTATTGTGTGGCGTACTTCATAACGAAGTAAATTCAATTTAATTAAACACCAAGTGCGGCGTACAATTTTCCTTGTGCGGCGCACTTCACCTGCAGTTACTAAAAAATCATTAAGAGGACAAGTATTGTGCAACCTTTGAGTTGCCATTTTTCCCAACTGAAGATCCATGGATGTGTATAAATAGAGGACGAAATTTGCTTCTCAAATCATCCCATTCTTCATTCCAATCATCTCTAACACACACAACTCATTTGTGATCTAGAATAGTGGTTAGGAAAGCGTTCTAGGTGAATTGTTAAAGAACCACCTTGTTCTTCATCATATTCTGGGTTATAATCGAAGGACGTTGTTATTTTATCTCAGAAGGTTGTGTTAAGAAGTTGTTATAGTGGTTATAGTTGAAATTCCAAGTTATTATAATATCCATTTGAAAGAAGGTTCTTGTAAGCAGTGAAGTAATTGCTATTGAGTTTGGTATAAACATGTTTCCCTACTTTTATATTATAAATTCTAAATTGATAATGCTTGTTATGTGTTTTGAATCTATGAATATGGGGTAGCTTAACATGTTTGTTTGAGGATCATGAGGGAATTATAGATTAAACTTAGATAAATTAGTGAATTTTGGAAATTATCAATATAAAATTGATGTTTTTACACTTGGACTTATTAATCATCATTTAATCATCATACTAGTCCGGATATAGGTCGAAAGACTCCGACTATATGCTTGGTTTCCAAGTTGTTTATATATGACAACTAGATGTTAGCCTTGTGAGGATTGGCTAATAAAATTATCATTAACCAAGGGTAAAATGGTTTAACGCTTGACCTCATGTCTAATGAACTTGGTCAAGAAAGTTCATATTCCTATTTCCCAAACCTGAATCAAACTTAAAGCATTTTTATAATCAAAAGTAAAGGCCGAAAGGATTTCTGATTATAATAAATAGATAATCATTTCAGTAAACTACCCGTTTCTTTAATCAATTATACTATAATTCTTGATCCCATTATCCATCTAAGTTTATCTATAGTTGTTCTCATCCCCTAAACAAACATCATTTTATATCTTGAATTACCTTGAAATCTTTAGATCGTGACAGTCTATAAGATTTACTTTTTTTGTAATATAATCGACCCTTTCTAAGGGTGGGTGTTTGTGATTGCTTATTAAAAATAGATTATTCGTTTTAAAAACAGATAATCAGATAATCAGCTGTTACAAAACGTGATTTTGAAACTTAGTGTTTGGATTTGATTATGTTGTAGGATAACGCAATAATCAGATAATCAGTTTTCTGAGTGTTTGGCAAATCGAATTATTTAATAATTTAAGTGGTAAAAAGACATAAAATTGGGACACTCCTACATATTTCCATTATATTTTCGATTTAAACAATTTACTAGTAAATGATTAATAAAAATTGATTTAATATATAACATAACTCTAATCTTTTAGTAAAAGACATAAATTTTATGTAAAATTTAGCATTAAAGTCGGTTGTGGCTCTTTGGTGGGCAATTTATGGTTATCCACCACAACAAACACTCCATAACAAAAAAAGTATCCCCTCTTTCACAGTAAAAAATATATCCTGTCATCCAACTTACGCCAAAAAACTCCTTCCATTCCTAATTTCTCATTCTTCACAACCCAAATCTGTTTATAAAATAAAGTAATAAACATTTTCTTGTAATTTTCAACCTATTATTTGGTAAAGTATATTTTAGAGTTATGAGGAATCATTCGTTAAAGACTGTTGTGAGGAACAAGGTGAGATAATATTTAAGGTTAATTTGGTAATCTGAAGGTAGATAATCTATTTGTGAAGAATGACGTTTTGTGGCAGTAGGGGTGGTGATACTTTTTCAAAACCACGTTCTACATCCATCAAAACGCATATAATAAATTTTCAGATGGTGATTGCCAAACACTTTGAAACGGATTATTACGTTTTGGAGACGCAATAATCAGATAATCTAGCTCCAAATGCAGACCCAAACACCCCCTAAGAATACGCAATCCCGTGGAACAACCTGGTCTTACCCTAAACCTATACTATAAACGGGGGTTTATAGTTTACCCGTGTGTTAGTTGGAAATTAGATAAAACTAGTAATATAAATTTAAAGCTTTGATAACACATCAAAGTTTTTGGCGCCGCTGCCGGGGATTGATTTCATTCTTGAATTAGTCATTTTTATATTACAACAAAAAAAATCAAAATCGCCGTACAGTTTTCTGGGAAACTGACCAATTATTTTTACAGAAAGTGCGCCGCACATAACCATTGTGCGCCGGTTTTTCTGCAAATTATAGAAGTACGTCGTACTTTTATCAAGTACGCCACACTTCCTGCCCCTTTCACAAACAGAATTCGTTTTCAAAAGAAGGAGAACACCAAAACCAAAAACACCAAAACCCATAAACTGTAATTTGACCATTTTGGAAATGTGGAATTTATTCTTTGTATTCATAATTGTCAAAATCTTGTATTATCATAAATTGAACATCAAAATGAAAAAAATAAAAAAGAACTATTTTTTGCCTTGTTTGTTTAAATTTTTAAGTACTAGATGTTGCTTATTAAACTTAGACTCCCTGCAAAATAAAAATAAAAATGGAAATTATAAAAGAATTAAGGAAAATTATAAAAACAATATGATGATAAATGTACTTAAAAACCTGATAATTGCCATGATAAATAAATGTTTAGGAAACAATAAAGATAAGAAACATAAAATACTAAAATTAAAAATTTTAAAAGACTTAAATCTCATAATGTACGCCACACGTTTTCTGAAGTGCGCCGCACTTTCTTTGCTGAAACCAAACAGAATGCTTGTTTTTTCATTTTTGAACGAGAATTGCTTAAACTTAAAAATGCTATATGTTTATTGATAATATGTAAATGTAAAAAGGTATTGTTATTTGTTTTAACTAACCCACTAATGTTTATTTTAATGTTGTCTTATTTTATAAGAGTTATGGATCCAAATTCGAGTCTTGGAAAAATTGCCTAGGAGAAGACGTCGTTGTAATTTCAAGTGACAAAGTTGAAGGATCTGAAGACTGGAATTCTCCTGAATTTCAGGACACTACTAACAGTGGAAAAAGAAAGAAACTAATGGTATGGTTTTTCACCAGATGGAGACCGAAGAAGTTAGCGATAGATTCGTGGCTCCTTATTTCGTTAATGGGCTGGAAGCTTATGATGGAGAGATTAACCTTGGAGTAGAGGAGAACATGATCTCAAACGAATATGCAGTAAAGCTATGCTTAGAACATGAAGTTAGAAGAGGAAACAAAGTGGTTAAGAAGGAACTCATTGTTGCACTAAGAGGTGAAATCTATTTTGTGAAGTTCATTATCAACCCAGAAGAAGATGATGATGAACCGGGGGTGATTTTCGGAAGATCATTCTTACGCATGACTAAAGCAATTACTGATTTCGGGGCTGGAATTGTCACAATATACCTTGATATTGATCCATTCTTGGAAGAAACCGAAGAAGAAGGAAAGAGCAATGATGATTGGGATAATCTACTTGATTTTAACATTGATGATATACCATTGTTGGGTGAAGAAGGACTTCCGCCATTTGTATGCAAAATGGGGAAGAGTAGCCGTAATAAGAAGCGGGCAATGGAAAACCTCAACTTTTTCTATCAAGATATAGGAACATCTTCATCAGCAGGTGGTCATTTAACTCAAGAAGTAGCTAAAGAAGCATTAGTAATCAGAATGAGCCAAAAGTTTGCTTTATTAGAGGAAGAAAGGCCTATAATCGAGACAATGGCTTATCATGACAAATACAAGAAAATTCTCGATGAAGTTTGGAAAGACAAGGTGGAGTTAGATGAAAAGATTATAAAAGAAGAAGATGAAGCAGTAAAAAGGATTAAAGGTGAAGCATTAAAAGAGAAAGATGATCCTGGAGCATTCATATTTCCCATAAGACTAGAGGGACAAGTTAACAAAAATGCGTTAGCAGATACTGGGTCAGATATAAATACTATGCCTTACCGGATCTATGAACAGCTAGGAAGAGAAGATATGAAGAAGGTTGATAGAGGAATTACAATGATAAATCACACTCAGGCAGAAGCTATGGGATACTCACAAATGTTCTCTGTTAGGTAGGGGTCACTACCTTAATTGCTAAGTTTCTAATCCTGGATATTTCGATTGACTGTGATTCACCAATAGTTGTTGGTCGGGGATTCCTACGTACGATTGGCGGCATAGTCAATACTCCGGAGAGACTTTTCTCGACGTTTGATGGGTTTTGTCACCAAACCTTTCGTGCTGCAAGATCCGATGTTATGAGAAACACAGAAAGTGATAATGATAACGAGGATGATTACTAGATAAAAAGGAATAAGTTTGGAGCACCAATATATGGACCAAAACATGCACCGTAACTGTAACGATCCAGCTGAGCGATCGTTACCTATACAAACTGTAACTAACCCATTCCAGAAAATTAGTGTTTAGAAGAAGGCGGTTAGTTTCCATAGCTCATTACCAGTACCATTAAAGCACGTCAACTGGAAGCCTGATTATAAGGGTTCATATACTAAAGAAGAAGAAGCAACATGACAATGGCATACTGAGATAAGGTTTACTGATCCGTATGGAAATATTAATTTGCAAGGGTTTACAACAAAGAAAATGGACAGAAAGTTGTCAAAGTATCATAAATTGAGTGACATCATGTCACCCAATTGGTTTGTGGAGTGAAAAGTTGGACTAAGCTAGAATAAAGTAGGGAACCTATGTACTCCTATAACTATTTTTACTTTTATGTTGAGTCTTAAATAAAATCAATTGTATAAATCCATATAGGATTACATTTGATGTACGGACATTAGTCCGATGAATATTAATATTAAGCTAATATGATGGATTGAAATTATGTTTAAATTATGAAATTTGCAAAACAAGTTTTTTGTAGTGTAATATATAAATTAAATCAAAATTAATTAAAATAAAAAAAATAAAAAAAGGGAAAAGTACGCCGCATTTCTGGGAAGTGCGCCGCACTTTTGAGCGGTTTCCATAGATAAGACTTACCAAACACGATTCTAAATCATTATATAAACACACACACTCACCAAAACCGCCGGGTTCTCACAAAAACAAAGAAAAATCTCAAAAAGACCAATCCATCCATTTTTAATCATGCCTAGGGTATGTTATTATCATTCCTTTAATTATTTCTTGCTAACTTGTTTAATTTCTTGTTCATTAGTGGTTAAGTATAATTAGATTAGTTAAAATCTAATCCGTGTTTGATATGAACAATTGACCCTTTGAATTAGGATATTTAGAAGTTGGTTGATGCATGCATGCTTGATATTGATTAATCTAAAAAAACATTGTTCATATTATGAATTTACATTTAAAAATAAATTGTTTGAAGATCATAAAAAATTTTATCAGCCCAGAAAGTACGCCGGTTTTGTCCCAAAACCGCCGTACTTTGCCCAATTCCCAGAAAGTATGCCGCACTTTAGGGAAGTGCGCCACACATTTTACATCAAAATGTAACAGAATGTTTTAAAAACCATGACCATTCATACCAAATCATTTCTAACATTACTATAAATTTATTGTTGATTGTTTTTTATGTGTAGACTATGGGAACACACGATGATGAGGCTGGATCATCACGATCCAAACTGAAGACTATCTAATAACATACTAGATGAGGGAAAGAGAGGTGGATTTAGAGAGAGAGTGATTGGATGAACACTTTAGAGAGAGTATAACACCCCGTGTTTTTCAGGTCATATTACGACTCCGTACTTTCGTCATTTTAAATTTATTTTACTATTTACTCTAGACCTTATCTAAATCCGCATAGTTAGCCATTTAAATAGCATTAGTTATATCGCGTGAGCTCACAAATTTAACATTTGCTAGAAAACGTCAAATACACTCATCAAGGCTTTACATAAGTCCATCCTACTCGTCACTTAATTTACATACGCGACAAGGGAAGTTGGGAAACGTCACTTATTTGATCAAAGTAAAAGGACTCAAAACAAACATCACCAACATGAAGCTTATATAAATTAGAGAGTACAAACATCATGTGCTCCCTTATTCTAAGTTTCCAGCCGATTAATGCAAAGAAAAGATAACAAAAAAATCCATTCCTAACTTAACCCTAATATCCAATGAGTAAAAGCCCAATTATCCTTTTACCAAAACCCAACACACACTCGTGACTTATAGCTGCTATACTTCTTTGGTTTTGTTCATACTCATCCAACAGTAATCCCCTTTTAATTCATGTTCATTGACCATGCTAAGTCCAAGAAATTCCTTGCCTTATATGGGTTTACATAGGAACGTGACTTGCATATGGAATACTATGCTTACTATACTATTCGAGTATAAGGAGACATGCATACTTCTTCAAAAACACAAAAATTACAACACCATCAGACTCATAAAATCACCTTGGGTCTCCTTTACCTTCTATCCCTTTTTTGACTCACATACAACACAAGCCTTGCACCATCAGATTCCCCATAAACCCTAAAACCCTAAGAAACCCTAACTAGGTTTCTTTCATATTTGTTCCCTATTAATCGTCCATACCAAGGCAGTAAACAAGCGGACAAGTAGGCTCATGATCATCAAGGGGTACAAGCTGTCGCTGATAACCTTTTGTTTGGGTGTGGATTTTGTATACGTGAGGGGTAAAGAAGTCGAGCTTTCGTTATTCGTTGAGTCAAGTCCCCAACGCATTCGTCCTTGAGTTTCTGTGAGCTAATCATTCTTATTACTTATTTTTATTATGGAATTTATGTGTCTTTATAGTGTGCTTGAAAACTATTAAAACAAACCATCTTTGTACCCTCTATTGTATAACAATTGAAACAAGTAAAAACCCATAAAAATCTGTTCGTAACTAATGAAACATTAGCCATGGTTATACAAGGGTGATGGGTTAGAAGGCTAGCCATTTTTGTAACTTGGACATGTTATTGGATAAAAAGAAAGAGTGCATGCTGAAGCTATTATAAAGCACGGCCCACACCAACAACTTTGAGTGCACCATTCGACCTCTAGGCGTAAATATAGAGTCAGACCTTGTGTGTTACGTAAGAAGGACCTAGGATACTTTGTTTTACCCCTAGAGTCACCAAATTTCGTCAAGTAAATAAATAGTTATAAGGTCTCAAAGTTCGAGGTATAAGTCTGCCATTTGCCTTTTGTAACGCAGCCCTAATGGGTCGACTTTAAGACCTGTTGTGACCCACCTAGGCTTAGGCATAAAGAGAACAAGTAGGGGCATTTTATAGTCGACATGGTATGTTACATTTAGCAACTCGAATCACTAAAAATGGTTAAGAAACAAACTCGCAATCATGGCTCAAAGTTAAAACTGTTGTCACGCAGTTAATACTGTCGACAGAAAGTTTGACACCCCCTACTTTGGCCTCATTTTTGACCACGATATCGACCTCCGCCCCCAAAACTTATACAAGGTAAGTTATAATAGACCTAGCCTGGTTTTCAGATGTACTTTTAAATTGCCCTAACATTAAGTAACGAGTCCGCAACCTGATTTCAAAACTAAGACCACGCAACACAATAAGCTGAAATGACACCTTTTATTTTCTAAGTCTGGAAAACAGCCTTGCGACCCGCACATGTTTAGCGCTATTTTTAACTACTTAAACGACGTTTTTAGCCGAAACTTACTTAACGGATATTGTAGACAACCCAGCTAAGATTTCAAATATGTATTTACTTTTCTATATCGTCAATTAACAAACCCGTAAACTAGTCGTAAAACTCTAAGACGACTCATGTTAAAAACTTGGTAAAATATAAGTTTAACTCAAAAAGTAAACGTCAACGTTTTCATCGAATTAATCAACGTACATAAAGACCACACCAAGGACCGACCTAAACTAATATTTTAAAGTATAGACGACCTAGTTTCTTCAATGTCCAAAGTCATAAAGTATGTACTTACGGTTTGACCACGTTGACCCGATAAATTGACTATTTTAAAATGAGAAACTCGTTTTCCAATATCACTAATTCAAGTATATTCAAGCACACACTAGGGACAAGATTGCAAGTATTTATATTATTATTTTTTCGTTTAGTGAATATGTATTATTTATTCATAGGTTGCGGATAAAGTCTTTTGCATCGTTTTTCGTGCCACTACTTTGCTTCTACATTATCAATACTCAATGTGAGTTCATAGCCCCATGTTTTACTATATCAATGATTTACAACTTTTGGGGTGAGAAACATGCTTTGTTTTACAAATTGGACGTAAGTGTACATTTTATCATGATTACGTGTTTGCCTAAGTAGCGATAACCCTTTGAGCCCATTATCATGAACTGTCAATTACTTTGTGTGAGCGCGAATGTTATAAATAGATCTATTGGGGTTGACATCCCCATCCGGGTGAGTAGCTCTCACTGGTGTCACGGAGTGAACCAACGGATGTATACCATGTCGGATTCGGATGTTGCGGGTTAGAACATCATCACGGGCAATGTGGCAATATTTATATTGCATTCATACATGTCGAGCTTCGGTGTCATGAGCTTAGGGAAACGTAATTACATTTGTGATGTTTGCATATGTTGCATTATCATACACTTGAAATCTTACGGTCCTACATTTCATTTACATAAACCTATGAATTCACCAACTTTATGTTGACGTTTTAAGCATGTTTTTCTCAGGTCAATGATGCACGAGGTGCACAAGATACATTGGGATAGTCTTTTGGGTGTCATGCATAAAGATTTGGAGTCATTATATTTCGGGACAATTGTTATGATCTAGAATCTTTATTTCAAATGTTGAACTAATTAAGCCTTCGTGCTTTGTATCAAACAATTTCAATAAATCCAATGTATCGTATTTTAAACGACTCTTTTTAAGGTCGTTCTCATATCTTGTGCTATTGATCTGTAATGTAAAGCTCCCGGATACACATTATTCCGTTGCGACCCAATTTGGGTGTGTTACAAAGAGAAAGTAAACATAAGAGAGAAATGCATTAATTGTGTGAAAATAATGAACAACCAACCACCTTTTCCATGCCATAGAAAGGGTATAAATACCTACTATTTGGACGTGGGCTTAGGCCTTCATGGGTTTGTCCATGGGCTTTTAGCTTACTAACCTAGGAAGTTTCCAAAAATAACTAAATGAGCTATCTAATGATATCTATGGAAGTGACTGACACTTTCGTGTTCCTAACAATCTCCCCCTAAGGGGGGTCACTCAATTTTACAAAAACTTAAACCTAGCATACTATGAAGGTCTTTGTTCTTGTGCTCGCAGACTTCTTATTCTTTTCTTTATCTTGTGTATATGGCGTAGTGATCATTGACTTTAGGCTTGAGCTTATTCCTTTGACTTGTATATAACTGCGTGATCTTGAGCATCTTAAGATCATCAACCAAGCATAATCTCGTTTCACCATCTTGTAAACTTTGCCATCTTGTGAACTTGTGACTTTTGGACTGACATGCTCATATTGTTGTTTTTTGGTCTTGAAAGCTTGAATAAGACATCTTTCTTGAAATTCTTTAACTATAACACTTCGTCACTTCAATAAAGACGTACGGTATCAGAGTAGCAGAAGTCTTGAAACATGTACTTGAGCTTTCATGATGTCTTTATGTTTGTCGGTCGGGTATGAGCATGTGGTTATGAATCGTTAAGAAAACTAGAATTAAGTACCTTCACCTCCATCTTTAAGTATGCTGCATTATAACAGTTAGCAATAAAGCAAGGGAACGAATATGGCTTTGTCATTCGCCCGTGTTTGGTTGGAGTAACCTTCAAATCCGTGAGGATTGACCTGTGATCAGGTAGATTTAATTTTAAGAAGAATCTCCTTGATAGGATTTCCAGATGAAGTATCGAATCTTTCTAACACATATTTATTAGATTCATCAAACTCAGCATGTTCTCATTATCGGAACGTCCCAAAGCAGACATCACGATAAGAGTGAACCAGCGAGTTACTATCTCATCGATTGAAATAAAAATTGATTTGAAAAATCAATCGACGTGTCACTTGCTAAAGTGGTTTTGTGACACATCGAGAGTGTTAATCATTTCAAAAGTTCATCATCAATCGTCAATTCATATACTGGAACAAGTTTGATTCATTAAGAATCGCACCATTGTTTCTTTCTAGTTGTCACAAGCTTGATTCGTATAGAATCGCACAAGTCACCTACCATGAGCTTGTTTGATGTTGGCTCAAGCAGGATTTCCATCTTCACTGTGATTACTTGAGTATCACTCTGATGTTCTGGCAAAACCACAAGGATAATGCGTAGGACTCTTTATATATTTCTCGTTATTCACATTGTGTGAGATAGCAAGCATAATTTTGACAAGTGTCCTAATGAGATTTATGGATGATCTCTTTTGGCTCTAGACTCAATAGTGCACTTTGGTTTTAGTGATCAGAGGCTGGAGCAGACTGCCACATTTTTGATACCAACTAACTAGGAGTGAGAAATAAAACATAAATCTTTTGAGTGATTCTGAGTGGCTAGGGAGGATTGTGCATTGCATCACTGGGTCTATGATGTCAATCTTCAATGTCAGCAATCATCTTTGTGATTCTAGACAACAAATGTATTGACCCAGTTTCTGCCTAAATGCAAGGAGGGCTTCTTTCTTTTCACCCTTTATCTCAACTTTTCTTTTTAATTCTTCAACCTCTTCAGCGCTTACCGAGATTTCATAACTAGTACCTTGTTGGGTTTGTTACAGTGTTAGCTCCATCCTAATCGACACTTTTCCCTGGGTAGAAACCTCCGGTTCTGGCTGGATCATGGGAATGTATACCTAAACTTAACCACCTTATAACTCCAATACAGTAAATTAAATGGTCGGTCTTTGGTACTTCCACATTTCAGCCAATCACGTAACCATTTGCTCCCCCTTCATATGTGCATCGATTAATCAAAAACGTTTGGCACATAAATGGGATAACGTACACTTGAGATCTTAAAAATCACATTATTAGCCATATATTTTAATTACATTTTCTCCCCTTATCAAAAATATTGAATCTCTTGATATTTTGGATATCAATTGATTAAAATATAATTGCTTTTGGGAAAAAATGTCCTATTATTAACAAGCCGTATTAGGAACATTTTTTAATGCTCCCCTTCAAATTATAAGGGCATTATATGGTGTTTGAGTATGTTAATTTAAAAAAAATTCATTTACTAAGAAATTCTTGAAAATTCATACTCAAACACTATATATGCCTATATTTAAGCCTACACTACACATTTATATATTCACAAAATTTAATATGTACGAGGTTTGACCTGAATGATGAGAAAATCATATGATAGAATCATATGGTTCTTTGTCGCGGCCGTAGGTATTCCCTGTAGTCTCTCTTAAGAAGTTGTCTTAGCATCCTTCTAAATCAGTAATCCTTTCTTGAGTAGATTCAAAGTAGATGTGCAAGACGCATCAAGCAGTCTTGATGTATAAAGCCCAAATATCCGAAGTACACAATTAATTAGAAATCGTAACACCTAAGTTAATTAATTCCTGGATGTCCGTATTTCTCCTTACACGATAGTGATGATATAAACTGAAACACCAAAGTGAACTAAGTCCCAGATGTCATAATTATTCCTTCTTAAGAAGACGAAATGATAACACCTAAGTCAACTAAGTTACAAATGTACTTATTTCTTTTTGCAGAATACAGACTAAATTAAGGAATCATCATACTTATCAAACCTATGTGTACTTATTTGATCAAATATTTCTACTCCTTTTAAAAATAAGCTTAGTGATTAACTGTTTGAGGGAGCATTTATTGAATCAGTAACCAATCTTCTCACTCTTAGAATAAATCTTCTTACAACACTTCCTCCTAGTATTTTAAATGATGCATACTAAACATAACAAGATATCTCTTGCCCAATGTAGTTGAAATAGTTCACCCGAAAGTAACAAGTTAAACACTGATTTTCTCTACAGTTATGACATTTGTCTTCCCGGAATAACCTAAAATGAGAATAGGGTATGAATTCTATCACGTATACTCATTATCTTTATTGTATATCTATTCCTTCCCCCTTGCTGTGTAGGTCCAAAGTCTTGGATCTGTTTAGCCTTTTGTAAGACAATAGCTAACTTGAATAAATCTAAATCAACT
>BQNB010154979.1:0-13352 GCA_026074375.1 Tanacetum coccineum
TATAAGTATTGGAATACTTTATAATATTATGTCGCGACTTATTATGTAGGTCCCGAATAATTTCTTGGAGTTTCTCGTGATCTCGATTTCTCGATTTCTCTCGTTTCTTCTTTACTTGGTGAGTTCATAGCCTCGCCTTTACTTTTACTATTTTATTGAAAACCCGCGAGGGAGATACATGCTTGTTTTAAAAATTGAACACAAGATTGTTTGGTATGTTGGACCCGTTCCTGAATTATATTTTGCACGAGTACCTATCGCATAAAGTCCCTAATTTCATGAACCGCTTAATTGCTTGGATTAGTGAGCGCTAATAAATTTAATAGATCTGTTGGGTTAATGAAAAGTCACCTACAAACCATGTAGTGTGGAACCTAGAACACAATATACAAGTTCAGATTTCATAACATCTTTAGTATTTTTGATTGTTTTTTGAATGTTAATACTATAAGAAGAACAATAAAAATGATGACATCGTGCATGATTTGCTTCACTGACCGCCTTCCCGTAAATCAAGAAAGCTGATTTGAAAAATTCAAACTTAATCAGAAATTTAAAAACTAATTTGAAAATTATTTAAAAACTTTTAAAACTAAAAATACAAAATCTTAAAACTTATTTTTGTAAAACTAATTATTATAGCAAATCTTAACTAAAAATTTCAAGAAAATTTATGAAAGTGCTAAATACTATTTTTGAGGTTTAGAAATTAAAAGTTGGAAGAAATAAGCTACAGATAAGCAGCTAAAAATAAAGTAAGCAAATAAGCTCAAAACAAATAGTCTATAAGAGGAATACAAAACAAGGTATAATTGAAAAAGACCCAAGGGCGGAGATGGTTGACGTCTTGGTGTGAAGGGGAGGTCACAGGTTCGATACATGTGGCTTCCTTTTTGGTATTTCCCTCCATAAAAATTTTAAAAAGCCCCCCATAATTTAAAAGTATTTCCTTCCCCAAATTTTTTAAAATGCCCCTTATATTTTTTTTCCAGCAAATTTCAAATTCTCCCTCCACCCATCTCCATCTCCACCCAAGTTTCTCACATTTCTCACAAATCACCAGTCACCATCCACCATTCACCAGTCACGTCACAGCCACTAATCACCATCCATCATTCAATAGTCACCAATCACAGCCACCAGTCACCATCCACCAGTCGCCGGTTCGGCCATCAACAACGGAGGCAGGTTTATTTAGATCTAAATTAGGTACTTTTTTGAATTAGTAAATCATTATGTGGTAATGTTAACTTATGCTTACTTTTCATTGTCAATTTTATTTGTTATACATTAAGTGGTATCTTGTTTGGTTGTGTATACTTTGGTTATTTTTAGAATAATGAGACAAACAACATAATAAAAAAGCATATGTGTTGTATATCAGGTAGTAGTTCTGATAATCTCATAGTGGGAAACACTTAGCAGCAGTAAATACCATATAAGCTTCCACCATGGAACACGAGTATCATTTTTTATGAGGTTGCAACTGGAAATAAGGCACTGTTTGGGTTAATGGGTTGTTTTGACATAATCATTATGATCAAAGGGAATTTTGAGTACCACTACACTACCCACTGTCCATTGTAATTATACACAAATGCTTTGATGCTTATATTGGTTTAATTTGTGACTTGTAGGATATATACGTTACCATTTGACCTCAACAATAGCATGGACAAGTCTTGGATGAGAACTAGTAGGACCATAAAACAATATATTGATGGAGTAGAAGCGTTTATTAAGTATGCAGTACACAACTTGCAGAAGATGAGGAACATCGACCCACGAGGTAATAAACAACAGCTTATGATGCCATGTCTGTGTACCACATGTTTAAACCACATGAGCAAGCAACAACTGCCCAAAAACCTGTTAATGCTACAACAGAGTTTCTTGACGACACGGATTTCGACATGGATTTTGGTTTAGAAATTCCAACAGATGGCCAAACAACAGTAGAAATGGTTAATGCTACAAAAGAAAGTTTTGATGAGGAAGACCTTGCCAAGTTTCAAGAACTATTATTAGACGCGGAGAAGCCACTTTACAAAGGATGTCCTGACTTCACAAAGTTGTCCGCAATAGTTAAACTACTCAACTTGAAGGGTAAGTATAGAGCTTCTGATAAATTCTTTACTGAATTACTAGGATTGTTAAAAAAGATGCTACATGTTGGTAACGAAATGGTTAAAAAAACTTATCAGGCCAAAAAACTAATGAGAATGATGGGATCAGGATACAAAAAGATACATGTACGTAGCAACAGCTGCATTCTTTACTGGAAGGATAACAAGGAGTTGACTGTTTGTCCAACTTGTAGGATATCAAGATGGAAGGTGGATAATAAGACACATAAAGTGTACGAAAACATTCCGGCAAAGGAAATGTGGTACTTTCCAATTATACCAAGACTGCAATGACTCTTTAAGTTAGAAAGTATTTTAGAAGATCTAAGATGACACGCAACAAGGAGGATAACAGATGGTGTTTTACGTCACCCTACAGATTCACAGGCATGGCGTACCATAGATGAAAAATTCCCCGAAATTGCTAAAGATCCGAGAAATCTACAATTAGGAATATCGGCTGATGGGGTTGACGTCAACTCAGGAACTAGGCATCACAGTGTATGGCCAGTTTTATCTGTCATAAAGAATACAGGTAGGTTTACTCATGATCAACTGAAGCATGGAGATTTTGAAGAGATTCAGGGTCTTTACAATAAGGAAAAGGAGCTGGTAGATACTTTTGTTCCTATTAGATCTGAAGAAGATGAAAGGAGGATTAAAGACCTGAACACTAAAGCTGAAGAGGAAAGCAGTAATAAAGATGTGGACAGTACAAATAAGAGAAAGAAAAGGATTAGGATGAAGAGGAGCTCTAAAAAGCAAAAGACTGATGCTGATCTTAAAGAGGAAGAATAAATAAAAACTTTTCTGAGTATAGTTCCTAATGAAGAAGAAGCAATTGATTATGAAGTTCTTGACAAGATGTATCAAATTGTTGACTGGAAGTCTGAATTTTATCATAATGATAGATATGGAGAACCTCATGACTATTACAGAGTTTTTAGAGCTGATGGAAGTTCAAGATATATCAAGACTTTCACTGAAATGATTTCAAGGTTTGATATGATGGACTTTCTTGAGTTACATAGTCTAGTGATGCAGAGATTTGAAACAAAAACTCCCGAGGGAATTGATCTAATTATGTGGGGGTGACTTAAAGACTATGTTTGAGGAAAATGTAGTTGATGAACTCTAGAAGAATCAAGAAGATTGGATTCTCAAAAGCTGGAATTTGTATGAAAACTGTGGAGTTCATATTTTAATGCTAGAAGATGGTACCGAGTTTCACATGCTAGCAGAAAGAAAGTATCCACTTACAAAGAAACTCTTGAGAAGATGTTAGTTTTGAGATTGATAGCTGAATCTGAAAGTGAAGCTGCTTTTGACTTACTTAGGTTTATTCAGAAGCAGATAGATGAAATGTGAAGTAAAGATGTGTTTGGATACATCCTCCTCATGATCAAGATGTTGCATATGAAGAAACTTGATGATTGACAAGGTAAATATCAAGTTTAAGGGGGGATTGTTGGGATTTAAAGGCTTCTTATTAGTTTTGGAGTTTCTGCTGTTGGTTCAGAGTTACTACTGTCAGTTAAAGATTAGTGCTGCTAGTTGAAGATTTTGCTGCTGCTGAAGTTTTAAAGAATTTCCTCCAAGTAGTGAGTGCTGTTAGAGTAAATATTAATACTGTCTTTGTAAGTTAGTATTGTTAGTATGTTAGTACTGTTTTGTATAAGTTAGTGCTGTTATGTATCAGTTAGTACTGCTTATCAGTTATGGATGAGATCAAATAGGAAGAGATAAGCTTTGATTAGTAATACGTTTTGTAAACCTATTAGGGTTCCTTGGTGTATAAAAGGAGACCCTAGGGTATCTAGTTTAGCACGTATCAAATAGAGATCTCATTCATATAGTTGAATTCATAGTTAGAGCTTCAAGGTTGTTTGTAAACCCTATCACTATTAAGAGTGATCGTATTAATATATTAGAGTTTTTTGTTATTCTTATTGTTCATTCATTGTTACTGTTTCATTGATTCTTCTAAAGTATTGAAGAGTAGATTCCGCATACTCTTTAGTATTAACAAAGTTTCTATCATTGTTAGTTTGGATTTATCCAAGGTAATATACTCTTTACAAGCTAAGGAATTGATCTAAGATTGGGTTCAACATCAAATTAGACTCAAACTAATAGTCTGAACTCAATTCATACAGTGAATATCAAATTAGACTCAAACTAGACAGACTATAAAATCCCATATCTAACCCCTTAAAATTACATAAGTTATCAGAAATGTGTGACCATATGTATCGAATTGTAACTACACTTAAATAATGTGTGACAAAATATGACTTTATGATTTAGACACCTAAATAAATACTTCATGTGACCATATATAACATCTTGAATTTAGTCACACAAACACTTAATGTGACTAATATCAAGGTTAATGATAACTGAGTTTACATTTTGCTATAAATAATAGTCACATGAATATTTCACAATGTGACTATTTTGAATGTATTGGTCACATATAATACCACTTTTATGTGGCCATAACATAATTAGATTCACATTTGTGATATGGTGTTGGGACTATTGTAAAAATGCCTATAGTCACATGATCTTGCTACAATTTAATGTGACTATTTTCCACATTGGTTTTGACAGCAAACACACACTAAACTTTAGACACACATATTAACTTACGTGACCATATGTATCGAATTTTGGTTACACTTAATCATGTATGTCTATGGTTTAGTGTGACCATATATGACATTTGGTCACACTGTTCAAGTGTGTGACATATATTTGTCACTTTTAAATGTATATCGTGACTAATGCTTCAAACTTACTTTTCAGTTGTCACACATTTCAAATTCATATGTGGCTAAATATTCAGCAAAAAATAGCAGTCACTTTTAAATAATGTGTGACAAACTTGACTATATGATTTAGCCACATACACAATTACTTCATGTGACCATATATGGATTTTGGTCACACTGTTCAATTATGTGACATATATTTGTCACATATGTATATATATAGTGTGACTAAGGTTTCAAACTTATTTGTATCTGTCACACGTCCCAAATTATAAGTGACTAAATAATCAACAAAAAATTACCAGTTAAGTCTAGTCACATAAATATTCAAATGTGTGACAATGAAATTCTAAAATGGTCACACAAAATGAGTTCAAGTGTGGCTGTTTATTTTATCCTGGTACATTTAGTCACATAAATATCTGACTGTGTGGCCGTTCAAAAAACAGCATGTATGACGAAATCCCAGATTTGTACTAGTGAACCCATGGTTCTTAGTGAAGATAGGATGCTGCAAATAACATAAAAATCAACAATCAACCGCATGAACTTAATCACTTATTCAACTCAATAGTTCAACAAATTCAATGAAACGGAGCATTCCAAATCACTATAAATCAACAATAAGACAAACAAACTCACTTAATTATCATTATTTTGTACAATACATCTAACCAAAATTAATAATTTAGCACTAAAAACGAACAATTTAACACAGGCAAAATCACTTAATTTGCTAACTAAAATCACAACTAACCTCAAACATTCTAAATCACAATCAAACAAATAAAATTTATCATCGAATTGCAAAATATTAAGCGCTCACTGGTACTCTGAATCAAAATAACTCAAGAATCATACACTAACTACTAAGTTAATCACTTAATCAACTAACTATAACTCGCTGAATCGCTCTATCACTTGATTTAGCTCAATGACTTAACAAACTAACTACAACTAATGATTCGTAATCTAAAACCTCATCCATCAAATACATAAACATTAATGACACACTGCACGAACTCGACAAACATAAAAATTATCGAATCACCTAAAATTAAGCACACATAAACTAAAACATACTTACTCAATCAGCTTACTAGTAACAACAAAATTAACCTAAACTAATCACTTGTAATAAGAAACCTTATGAATCAAACACAAAAACATCAGTCACACGTCATACATTCATTACACAAACTCAACAACCAAACACACTTGTTGAATCGCTCTAACACTTAATTTAGCTCAATGTCGCAACAAACTAACCGTAACTAATGACTTGTTATACAAGACCTCATACATTAAACATAAAAACATCAATAACACATTGCACGAACTCAATAAGCATAAAATTCATCGAATCAACAAAAATTAAGCACACGTAAACTCAAACATACTCACTTAATCAACTTACTAGTAACAATAAAATTTACCTAAACTAAGCACTCATAACACTTACTTTTCTTATTAACATAGAATACCAACCAACTTGTTAGTTTTTTGTCAATATCACTAACGTTACCGGTTGTAATATTATAATATTGTGGGACCATCTTTATTTCATTTCCATCATTATCGTTTATTGAATAGTTTTAAACCTTATAAAAAGTCAGTAAAATCCATTGATAACAAACAATATTCAAGACCCATTGTAAATCCCTGGTCATAAATATGGTGAACTATCGGAAACTCGTTTCTTAGAAAATTATCCATCACGATGTCAGGAACGAATGCTTCCATATCGAACCTCAAAGACAAATCACTTAGTAACAACTTTGGTGGTGGTTGTAATTCGTGGTTGCGAAGTAGAGAAAGAACTTCGTTAGGATCTGATGAGGTGTCATTTTATACACTTTTTTGGGGTCGTTTAACCCTTTTAATTGTCACACCCCAACAAGGTGGAAACACGAGGCGTAACGAGAATGGATATCATCACAACATAATGGTGTCTATATAGAGAACTACAATGCATAAAAGAAATCAAGGTATAGACACGAGGTGTCATGAAAATACCCAAACAAACATGAAAGATAACTGGCGTCTTGTATTGAAACAAAAGGGGTTCACGTCAATACCAAGACATGCAAAACATCCAAAATAAACCTAAGCAATTCAAATCAACAACATTCAATATGCATCCATGCATGAAATAAACTAGGAGATTAAACTCCGCAAGCAACCTATGGTCTCTCTAGCCACTCCTCTTATTCTTAAGATCCTCATAATGCTCACCTGAAAATGATGCTTAAAAACGTCAACACAACGGTTGGTGAGAGTCATAGGTTTATGACACACAATTCAAACTTTTAATCAATTACTGTGATTATTAAAAGCAAGGTAGGACAATTATGAACTATCATGAACTTATGCTAACATGCAATCCAAATCATCATATCAAATCAACAAAATCATATACTGGGTAGGCGTACCCATCCGATCCATTCCAATACAGAGTAGGCGTACTCATCCGATCCATTCAACAACACTTGACATGCTAAATATAGAACATGCAAGTAAATCACAATCAACATGTAACATCAAGTCATGTAATAGTCACACAATATCCATACTCAAATTAAAACACATAATCACAGCAATTTAAAACATTTTAAAACCATTTGCATCATTTCCATCCTAATTTAAAAGCAATGTAAAAAGAGGGACTATGAAACTCACCTGATGCACAACTACTTCACAAATTCTTGCAAATCAACTAAACACAAATAAAACACGTGTTACACTTGATTAGGCTAAATGCCCAAGTCTATGTAACAATAAATTGATGGACTACTATGTCTATACCATCTTTAAAAACCTTTTTACAACACTTCTTAACCTTATTTATAACCTAAACACTCTTAATCCTTTTATTTTGATTTTCAGCTTTTGAGCAGAATTTTATAGTCACTTCATGACTACAAATAAAATACTAAACCACTAAATTGGTACTTGCTATTTCATTCCCAACCTTCCCAATGAGTTATAAACCACTGTGATTTTTTAGAAAAAATAATCCTAAGTCTAACTATTTTATAAAAATTCAACTTCACAGTGTGCCCATAAAATGACCTGATCGGACCTCTTAAAAGTTTGACTTGATCAGATCCATTTAAACACTTGGGGAAAATCTACAAAAATTCAGGGGGTTTCTAGACATCATGAACATGCTACTGTGTGTATTCCATCCATTAAAAAAAATATTTGATAGGGTTTTTGACCCCACAAACACAACCCAGAATTTGCCGCAAAAACTCAAATTTGACAACGAATCTTGTAACATTCTTTTGACTGACTTTCACTCACTTTTAATTCATGAAACCAATAGGGTTGAAAAGTAGACTCTCCCTAGTTATTTTTAGGCTCAAGAAAATCAATAAAAGCTATTCGTATGACCAAGTTATGACTCTCGCAAGATGACTTAAAATTCTGCCCAGATTTCAATTCCAAATTTAACACAATTAAACCTAATTAAACCCACCCATATGCTAATTAGTATCCCCTAATCAATAATAGATGATTATTACTTCATAATTACAGAACTTTAATGAACCCTAATCCATCAATTAATTGATTACATAATTTAGACAAAGATTACCATAACCTAGACTACTAGAATAACGATTTGACATACTTTTAGATTTGAGTAAGATGATCTAACCTTGATCTTAAAGCTTTAAAAAAACTCTAATGGCTGCTATGGTTTTGGGGAGGGAGTCGACACACAGAGAACAAAATAATACTGACTTTGGGTTTTTTATAAAATCCTAATTAGACTTCTAGTTGGAGTAGGCTTGGTTTCCCCCTTTTTTGTGATAAGCCAATCCAACAACACCCCTTAATATATATATATATATATATATATATATATATATATATATATATATATATATATATATATCTTTTACAAAATTCGGCCCCCCTTTTTTTATAAAAAAAATATATGTATATTTTTTAAAAACTACTTATATTAACCACACTACTTAATTATTTTTAAACATTTTTTTAAATACACTACTTAAAATTTAAGACACAATTACCACTATAAATTTACCAACTAAATTTATTTATTACATCTTAATTAAACTATAAAATCTTAATACACTAAATAATTTATACCCGAATCACGATTTACACTCGATAACTCTAAATTCTTAATCGCTTCCAATGCTCAAATGCACTAAAGCTCAAACTCACTTATTTTCCAAGATCACCATCAAATACTAAATGAAATGACTAAATTATTCATTTCCTCTATCAAAAACTCATATAATAACACATATATCAAACCACATAAACCACCAAATCGACTTACGCACATAGCTCGAAACTCATAACACTAGACAGGTTACCACTAACGGTTAAACTAACCCGGTTTGATCACGGTTGTCACATAAATCGTGCATTTATGCCCAAAATAGGTACTTAATCGTTCTTTTTCAGGTATTTAATATTTGGAAGGCATTTGGAAGAAATACACGTGACTTGGGCTCATTTGGAGAAGAAACGGACATGACTACGGACCTACACCAAAATCTCTTAAAGATTATGCTTACAGAGCGTGGAGACGGCGTTGCAAGCATAAAGTGACGTCGTCATGATTTACGAAGCGACAAAGTTAGTACATTGGTGATGCCGTCAGAACATGGACGACCTAAAGGAACTCTAGAAGATTCGGTGTCACGATATTAAGAATACCATTTAACGCACGCGTGAAGTACCAGATATTGTTTTGATCATAAATCCTTCATACGAACTCGGATTTCGACGATTAAATAGCCCACACGTTCAGAACGAGAAAATCTACAAGTACGCTAAAAATGTTGTGGTGACGGCGTTACATGTTATTGGTGACGGCTTCGTGAAGGTCGGTTTAGGGTTTGCCTATAAATATAATCTCATAACTTTATTTTTATCAGGCCCCCAACCCTAAGTCCGATTATAGGGTTTGGGTAGGTATTTTTCCAGCAACTTAAAAGGTCTAATTCAATCCATAAACATCTTGTAATGGTTTGATTATCACTTATATCTTAACTCATGTCATCAATTCCTTTTGTTGATTATGATTTCCCTTGTTTAAGTATGTTTGGCTAATTCATCTAGTATTTATTTGTGAATGCATGAAACTTGTCATTGATTGATTATATCTTATTGTTTGTGACAGATCCAATGCATATAATTAATTATAGTTTATAATTCTTGTTTCTTATTGCTTCTTGTTGATAAGTGTGCGCGTTAGGCGTTATAAAACCAGCTTTTGTCTGTATCGCTGTTGACACGTCTAGGGAAACACGAGTGCGTAGAAAGGATACCATCGGGTAACAGTCTTCATGCTACCATACCCTTTTATATGGTTGATCCCTCTTAAGATATTTCAAATGCATGTAATGTACTCTTAGGGGCCTTGTAATAGTCTTCATACTACCTTACTTGTGTGTTGCCCTAACGGAATATTACATAGACGGCGGGTTCGTGTAATCCGTTCATGACCTAGGAAATACTTACACATTACATCTCAAGTGTGACAAAGCAATAGGTAGAATTGGATAGCTAGCAAGGAGTAGTGCATCCCAGGTGAATATGCTTCATTGTATATTTGTTCTTGCCATTAGATTAGAATTAGTAGTTAATTAGATTAAAACAAACCAACCTTTAAACCCGAGATTTACTTGCTTTCATAAAATATAAAAACACAAAAATAATCTTCCTTCAACCCTTAGACCTTAGTGAACATTCGATCCGGCCTTCATAGTGTTATTCCCCTAGAGAATGATAACAACCCCCCGAGTCTTGCCTATTCTACACTACTTGCAAGATGATTAAGTAACTGTCTAGGGAGTTGTAAAACTTCTTGTTGAAGTCCCACGATGACCGCATCAAGTTTTTGTCGCCGTTGCACGGAGAATACTGTAGGTTTCGGATTCAATCTAGCTTAGGTCTACTCACAAGATTCCTATCAAGTGAGATTTAATTTCTTGTCAAGTAGCTTTCTTTTAGTCTATCTCTTCTTTGTTCCTTTTGTTCGTAACCAAACCTACTCTTTTGTTGACCATCATGGGAGACGAAAATTCAAACCGACCCCGTACCTTAGGAGATTACTCCCGACCTAGCCACGAGGGCTACCGCAACACCATTGAGCTTCCCGAAGGAGCCAAGGAGTCCCTCCTGCGATCTGACACCATCCGGTTGGTGCAAAATGGATGTGCATTCCACGTAATTATATCTGAAGACCCGATCCAACATCTTAAAGATTTCTCAAGATTGTAATTTCTATTGACCTTAATGGTGCTACAAGAAACACCACTCGTTTACGTCTATTCTGATTTTCTCTACGTGTCCAAGCCATCAATTGGCTTGATCATCTGCCTGCGGGATCCATCTCAACTTGGGATGATCTCACCACTCGTTTCCTCGCACAACTTTTCCCACCAGGAAGAACTGCTAAACTTTGAAAAGATATCTTGATGTTTCAACAACATCAAGATGAATCTCTCTACGATGCGTGGACTCGTTTCAAGGACTTACTCCGAAAAGTCCCTCATCATAGTCTTGATCTATGGCTTCAAGTTTAAATATTTTATGATCATGTCGACACACCACCCAGATGGCCATTGATTGTACAACAGGCGGGAGACTTAGAAAATTAAGGCCGGAAGAAGCATGGAAAACCATCGAAAATTTAGCACAATACAAAGAAGAAGAGTGGAACGAACCAGAAAGTCCCGACTACATAGATGCCAATTTGGAACAAGAGTTAGAAAGTATGGAGTGTCAAGTAGAATCTTTAATGAGGAATGAAGTGCTATTGGAGTATGAGGTAGGATTCACATTTCCCAAAAGGCCTTATCAGGAGGAATTAGAGGGACGAATACTGAGTTTAATTGATCATCAAGAGGATCAGATTAGGTAATTGGAGGAAGATATGAGAAAAAAAATTACGGATAGTTTAATAGCAACCCTTAAAGTCAAAATAGAGGCACAAAGAGTTCATTCCACATAAATAGAAAAGATCACTAGACTTCCTACTTACACCCCTATCGTAACCCCTGAAACACTTAAGCCTACCATGGTGCATAGGGTCTTGATGATTTCTAAGATTGAACCCGCTAACTATAGAACCCCTCACTAACACCTAAATTCCAACCTCAAAATGCCAATACTTTATTCATTTGAGGAAAATAAGCTTGAGTACGAAGATGAAGATGCAGTCAAGATAAAGATGATGGGAACCAGAATGGATAAAGAATCGTTGGAGTATAATCTCTATGAGAATGACAACCCCAATTATTTGTCATAACTTTTCTCAAACTCCAAATCCACCCATCAAACCAAAGGATTCGGGTAGCTTTAGGATGAAGGTAGTAGAACCCTTGACCATTCACACTCCGACTTCACCTCACATGGCATACCTCCATCAAATGGTGTATATCGCTACTATCACTCGCACTTGACCTCAAGTGTAGGGCAGACCCCCCTTTACGCGTAAAATAAGCGTAGAGTCAGGCTCGTGACTAGAACAAAAACAAGCGCTTATTGGGAGGCAACCTAATCCTTTATATTCTTTCATTCTAAGTGTGTCTTGTGTGTTTGTTTTGAGTCATATGTTTTTAATTCTTAAGTTGTTATGTAGCATTTTGTATAGGAAAATAACTTATAAGAATGAGTGCATGAAATTTTTCAACAAAAACGAAACATGAGTTTTCACAGAGTGTGGAGACGACGTCACGATTTACACGCGACACCGTCATCACGACACTTGTGACGGGGTCAGGATATTCCTGACGGCGTCAATCGCCTAGTTATAGGAAAACTTAAAAATTTTAAGCATTTTTGAAAATAAAACTTGTACAACACTTAAGAAAGTTGCAAGACTTTTATAAACTTGCAAAACCATGAGTTTAACAATTCTCTCATCCTATCTTTATTGCTTTCGTAGAGTCTAAACTTAGTTAATGAGGTTGTATTTATTATTCACTCGTGGATTTTACGCTTGGTGTAGTTGTCTTTGTCTTTGATTACAGGTTATATTTGATGAGAAGAAGCTTGGAAGTTCTTAGGAAGTTTCATTGGACGATTCTTGGAGGACGATCTAACCAGTTATCGCATGTTTCTTCTCCATTATTGAGCAAACCAGGGGAGTACTAGTTTCTTTTACTTGTTTTCTTTTCCCTTTAATTCGTTCTTATGGGTACTTCTATAAAACATTAGGGACAATGTTCAACTTAAGTGTAGGGAGAATAAGCCTTAGAAACTATTCTTTCATTTGCCATTTGCTTTGTCCTTAAAATGATGGGTAATATATCGAAACATAACATAAAAAGGTAATTTTGACCAAAATTTAAAATTTTTATGACACATACCGACGAAAACCGAGTATTAATAACGTCTCATGGATAGGAATGTCTTATATGACTAGCACAAAAAAACTCCTCCCTCAAAATTCCACCCCAAA